>BOPN01001056.1:175700-180700 GCA_017312705.2 Penaeus japonicus
GAAAAGAGATGTTGGTACGGGGGGAGGGGGGGATGGTGGGGGAAGTGGGGAGGTGGGGAGTTGGGTTGAGGGAGGGAAGATGGAGGGGTACGGTGGGTTTAGAAGAGCAGGGGGCGGGGGAATGAAGGGGGGGGGGGGGGAAAAGTAAGGGAAGGGCGGTGGGTCGAGAGAAAGGAGGGGAAGGGGGAGGAGGAGTAGTAGGTGGGTTTATATATATATATATATATATGATATGCATAAACAGCGCAGAGGCAAAGATAGAGCACTTCAAATCCATGTCATCTTGATTCGTATGAAGAAGAAATTTATCCAAATTTTCAGTTCTCTTTAGATGTATTCATAAATAGATCCAATGAGATAGATAGATAGATAGATAGATAGATAGATAGATAGATAGATAGATAAATAGAGAGAGAGAGAGAGAGAAAGAGAGAGAGAGAGAAAGAAAAAGAGATAGATAGATAGATAGATAGATAGAGAGAGAGAGAGAGGACTGAAAATAGGGAAGAGGAGGAGGGGTAAGGGGAAGCGGGTAGGGCAGAGGAGGGATAGAGGATAGAAAATAGGGGAAATTGGGCAAGGGAGGTGGGTAAGGGAAGAGTGATGCTGTGAAGGCATCTTGACAAATCATCTTGAACAAAATAGGAAGGAGAGATGCCAATTTGGGTGAGAGATGAAGGCAAAATTTGCAGTTCCTCGAGATAATGTTGAAGTCTATTGCTATTGCAACAGTTTTTCTTTTATTTATTTATTTTTCACTTGTCATTTTAAGCGTCTTCATTGGATAGTAAAGTTTTCTAATGGTTTCCATATTCTCTTCGATATGGTTTGTTTCCATTAAAAAGGAGTTGCAAGCAATTTTAAATCGTGTCTGAAGGGTTAAGCATGTTTTCGTGTCAAGTCTAATTTGTTCCTGTAATATCTGATTAATTTCTTGCATGTGTTTTGCGTTTACTTGCATGTTTTGATTTGGATGATAATGGTGAAAATGATAAGGATAATGATGATGATAGTAACTTTATGTATATGTATACACACACACACACACACACACACACACACACACACACACACACACACACACACACACACACACACACACACACATATATATATATATATATATATATATATATATATATATATATCACATACATTTCTCTCAATATTTCCCCGCCATATATATATATACATATACATATACAGTACATACATATATGTATATATATATATATATATATATATATATATATATATATATATATATATATATATATATGTATATAAATATACATATATATATATATATATATATATATATATATATATATATATATATATATATATATATATGTATATATATATATATATATATATATATATATATATATATATATATATATACATATATATATATATATATATATATATATATATATATATATATATATATAGGGGGTGGGGGAATGAATGAGGAAGGGGTAGGGGAGAGAGAAAGAGTTAGAGAGAAAGAGAGTGAGAGAGAAAGAGAGAGAGAGAAAGAGAGAGAGAGAAAGAGAGTGAGAGAAAGAGAGAGAGAGAGAGAGAGAGAGAGAGAGAAAGAGAGAGAGAGAGAGAGAGAGAGAGAAAGGCCCATTAATCGTTATGCAAGCACCATTCTCTTAAAAGGTCATTAGCAACATGCATTTTTAACGAGCCTCGTTGACCAGCCCGAGCCACACTCTCGGAGCCATCGGCAACCTTGGCTCGAAATGACCCCCCCCCCCCCCAAATACCTCGAGTTCGTCCATTGCAATAACACCGTCTGAAATGTTGCAATATTTGTTGCCTGTCAGTTAAAGCCTATTGCAAGTCCGCCGATTAGCTAATCACCAGTGTAACGTTTTAAACGCTTGAGTGCATTCGATTGGAGATAAAGCATAAAGAGTGAGGTTGTGATGGGATTGGGGGAGGGGGGAGGGGAAGGGGGGAGGGGGAGGGAGAGGGGGAGGGGGGGAGGAATGGTGTAAGGGGAGGGGTTGATAGGGAGGTAAAGGGGGAGAAAGGGAAATAAAAGAGGAGTAAGGAAATAGGAAGGTAAAGCGAAAGGGAAGAGGATAGATAGAGAAGGCGAGAAGAAAAGAGGAAGAAAGAGGAAAAGGAAGAGAAAGAGAGAAATAAAAGAGAAAAAGAGAAAGGGGAGAGGAGAAGAATAGATAGATGGAGATGGAAAGAAAGGAGGCAGTATTCGGGAGGGGGGGAGGGGGGAGGGGAGATATGCAATTTGTGATTGGCAACGATGAAAGGGGAAAGATATGTTCTCTACGATTGGCAACAGTGAAGGCACAAAAATATATACGTTGTCAGTGTCATTAGTAGTAAGAAAAGAAAGGAAAAAGAAAGACATATCTTTTTTTATGATTGGCACTGCAAGCAAGGCAGGCTCATACACCCCCCCCCCCACCCTCCCACGCCCCCGCCCACCATTCCCCCGGCCCGCCCGCCCCCCCAGCCGCCTAATCACTCGATCGGCGCAGGAATTCGTGCAATGGCGAACCTTAGCTCAGAGACAGCGCCAAAATCGAGTCTCAGCTCAGGAAATTTTGGTCGTGCTTGCAATCGCCCCGCCGTTGCCATTTGTAAAGGCAAATCGCCGGCTAATTTGTAGCAAATTGTGTTGCAGACAAAATCGTAGTTAATGAAAAAAAAAAGAAAAAGAGAGAGAGAAAAAAAAAGTGTCGACGACTGTGCCATTTTAGATAGGTTATTTGGATCTCTTTGTGGGCGTGTGGACCAAGGGGGGACCAGGGAGTGTAGGGGTCCGGTAGTGTGTTAAAAGAAGGAGAAAAATGAGCGAGAGAGAAAAAAACAACAACAACAAAACAAAAACAAAAACAAACAAATGCAATAAAGCATAAAAAAGAGAAAAGAAAAGAAGACTTCAAACAAACAAACAAACAAACAAACGAAAATAAGCCCAATCAAAGAAATAAATCAAAAGTAAAAAAAAAAAAAAAAAAAAACATAGCTTTAACAACACAAATCTTCCCATGCACAAGACACACTGTCATAGCAATAAGCACAAGGTACCCCGTCCCCTAAAAACTAACTGGATTTCATAGATCACAACGTAATCATGCAATTTATCTAAAACTAAGGGTTCTTCATCTCCTGTGCGTAAACAAAGACCGTGTGAGAGAGAGAGGGGAGAGAGAGAGAGAGAGAGAGAGAGAGAGAGAGAGAGAGAGAGAGAGAGAGAGAGAGAGAGAGAGAGAGAGAGAGAGAGAGAGAGAGAGAGAGAGAGAGAGAGAGAGAGAGAAAGAGAGAGAGAGAAACATAAATAGATAGATAGACACATAGACAGGAATAGATAGATAGAAATAGATCGAGCGTGAGAGAAACAGAGACAGATAGATAGACACATAGACAGGAATAGATAGATAGAGGTATATAGATAGATAGAGAGAAACAGAGACAGATAGATAGACACATAAACAGTAATAGATAGATAGAGATAGATATATAGAGAGAGAGAAACAGAGACAGATAGATAAACACATAGACAAGAATAGACATATAGAGATAGATAGATAGAGAGAGAGAAGCAGAGACAGATAGATAGACACATAGACAGGAATAGATAGATAGAGGTAGATAGATAGATAGAGAGAAACAGAGACAGATAGATAGACACATAGACAGGAATAGATAGATAGAGATAGATAGATAGAGAGAGAGAAGCAGAGACAGATAGATAGACACATAAACAGGAATAGATAGATAGAGATAGATAGAGCGAGAGAGAGAGAGAGAAACAGAGACAGATAGATAGACACATAGACAGGAATAGATAGATAGAGATAGCTAGATAGAGAGAGAGAAACAGAGACAGATAGATAAACACATAGACAGGAATAGATAGATAGAGATAGATAGAGCGAGAGAGAGAGAGAGAAACAGAGACAGATAGATAGACACTTAGACAATAATAGATAGATATAGATAGATAGAGAGAAACAGAGACAGATAGATAGAAACATAGACAGGAATAGATAGATAGAGATAGATCGAGCGTGAGAGAAACAGAGACAGATAGATAGACACATAGACAGGAATAGATAGACAGGAATAGATAGATAGAGCGAGAGAGAGAGGCTGCCGTCATCACACGGTGCCGCCATGTTGGCAATCAGGACGACTGATAGTGCAATACACTGTTTTCTTTGCAATTTCTTTTAAGCAGATGGTGGAAAATGCAAATAGATTTTCCCCGGTTCTCTCGCTCTCTTCCGTGCAACCGGCTCAGCGCCCTGGCAATCAGAATGCAGAAAGAGCAATGCCTTAGTATTTACGCCGGCTCTACTAATCACTCGTACAGGATGAGTCAGCCAATCAGATATGCCAAACGTCCCCTAGAAACCGCGCCCGGACTCGGTTTAGGGAATCGCGATCGACGAGGAAAAAAGGCACAGGACGAAACGCTCTGGAAAAAATCTCGCAGCTCGGGCCACGCGTGTGTAACTTTGATACTCTAGTCGGGAAGGAATATGTAAAGTAGGTTATGATAGAGGTTTCCTGTTTTCTTGTCTTGCTGTGAGTTTCTTCGGGTTTCGGAATCACGAAGTCAAGCAGCTATGTGCAAGAAGGCGGTGTGTTTGTTGGGGGGGGGGGGGGGGGGGGCGCATACACACACACACACGTATACACAGACACACACACACACCTTAAACACACACACATTCACACATACACACACACATTCACACACACACACACATTCACACATACACACACACACAACACCCCCCCTAACCCCCCCAAAACACACACACACAATCCCCCCCCCCACACACACACAGCCCCCCACCCCCCTACACACGCACACACACAACACCCCCCCCTACACCCCCCCTACACACACACAACACCTCCCCCCCCTACACACACACACACAGCCCCCCCACCCCCCTACACACGCACACGATATAATTGAACAACTAATAACCATCACTCAACCAATA
>BOPN01001056.1:205700-210700 GCA_017312705.2 Penaeus japonicus
TTCCCCATCCCCTTCCTCCTCCTCCCCTTCCCCTTCCCTCTCCTCCTTCCCCCTCCCCATCCCCCTCCCCATCATCCCCATCCCCTTCCTCCTCCTCCTCTTCCTCCTCCTTTCCATCCCCTCTCCTCCTCTTCCTCCTTCTCCCCCTCCTTCCTCCTCCTCCTCTTCCCCAGGCATCTCCAGGGAAGAAGGGTAATCCAGAACCGACTTCTCACCCAGGCGATGTCAAGGGAACTCGTCTCTGTATCCAAATATGCAATGAATAATCCAGACATTTTGGCCCACGAAGACTCGCGTTAGAGAGGCGGAGATGGAATGGGACGAGCGAGAGGGGAGAGGGGAAAGGGGAGAGGGGAGAGGAGAGAGGAGAGAGGGAGGAAGGAGAGGAAGAGGGTGGAGGAAGGAAGGGGAGAAGGGAGAAGGAGAGGAGAGAAGATGAGGAGCTGTCGATTCCTCTGTAGGGACTTGGCTTTATTGCGGAGGGGTTGGGACTGGGGGTGGGGGGTGGGGTTGGGGTGGGTGTGGTGGGGTGAGGTTGGGAGGGGGGGGTTGGGACTGGGTGGGGGTTGGGACGGGAGTGGGGTTGGGGAGTTGGGGTTGGAGAGCATATCTGCAATCATTTGGGGTTCTGTAAGTAGTTATGTATGTATTTGTATATGTGTGTGTGTATATGTATATATATATATATATATATATATATATATATATATATATATATGTATATCCATATATATATATATATATATATATATATATATATATATATATACATATATATATATATATATATATATATATATATACATATATATACATATATATATATATATATATGTATATATATATATATATATATATATATATATATATATATATATATATATATATATATATACACATACATACATGTAAGTATATGTGTATATATATTTGTATATAAATATATATATATATATATATATATATATATATATATATATATATATATATATATATATATATATATATATATATTTATTTATATACACATATATATATACTTACATATATATATATATATATATATATATATATATATATATATATATATATATATATATATACATATATATATACATATATATATATATATATATATATATATATATATATATATATATATATATATATATATATATATATATATATATGTACAGTATGTATATATGCATACATATATGTATATGCATTTCTCACCATCTTCTCGTAATAACTGTTTACACAAACACACACACAAACACAAATGCACACAAACACTTACATGACCACACACACAAACAAACACACAAACAAAAACACAAACAAACAAACAAGCAAACCCACAAACATACACAACTCCCCACCCCACCCCATCCCCCCTCCACCCCCCACACCACCCCCCACACACAAGAGAAATAACCATCACTGCCAATAAGGAGCAAGACAATACCAAGACACAATAAATATTAGGAAGAACATTTCGTAATTAAGATAATGGAACCGTGATTTTCCAAGGTGTGAATTACAACTCACTAATGTTTCCTCCTATTTTAAGAAGATTAATCAGATGTAAAGCTTTCCTCGCTGGAGGAAGGAGAGAAATAAGGCGTATTGCAGGTTCTTTTCTTAGAGCGAGATTGATATCGTAAGAAAGTATATTAATCACTCTGTTTTTTTTTTTTTTTTTTTTTTTTTTTTTTTTATCTGATCTTACTTTCGTGTATGATTCTTTTTTTTTTTTTTTTTTAAATTCTTTCATATTTATCTTTGTTTATCGTATTATTTGTTCGTCTGGATTCATCCTTTTTTTTTTTTTTTTTTTTTTTTTTTTTTTTTAATTCTCTCATATTTATCTTTCTATTTTCGTATTATTTGTCCGTCTGTTGTGTCTTTCTGTCGTCGATATCCTGCGGGTTTTGTTGTTCGAATCCATCCTCTTCAAGATCAGAGAAATGCATGACTCTTTGTGCCATTGATCTGTAAAGTTAACTAATTAAAAGAATTTTCTATACTGGGACACATGCAGAAACAGATGGATAGATAGCTAGATAGATAAATGGATAGATAGAGATAGAAAGACGGAGAGAGACAGGAAAAGAGAGAGAATGGGAGAGAAAGAGAAAGAGAGAGAGAATGGGAGAGAGAGAGAGAAAGAGAGAGAGAAATAGAGATAAAGATATATATATATATATATATATATATATATATATATATATATATATATATATATATATATATATATATATAGAGAGAGAGAGAGAGAGAGAGAGAGAGAGAGAGAGAGAGAGAGAGAGAGAGAGAGAGAGAGAGAGAGAGAGAGAGAGAGAGAGAGAGAGAGAGAGAGAGAGAGAGAGAGAGAGAGAGAGAGAGAGAGAGAGAGAGAGAGAGAGAGGTAAATACATAGATAGATAGACAGATGAATAAATATATAAATAGATATATAGATAGATTGTCAAATGCATAGATGAATAGATAGGTAGATAATTCTTTGATAACCACAGTGGATAGACAGAGAGAGATGAATTATAGATGTATGTAGAGAGAGCATATAAAGTTTCTCTTATATTTGTATTTTACTATTGGCATTGCTATAATAATGATGATAATGGTGACGATAGTAATAAGGATAAAATTGGTAATGATAATAGTGATAATAATGATAATGAGGATGTTAACATTGATGATAATGATAATGATAATAATGACATAGATGATAATGATGATAATAATGAGCATAATCAGGATAATAATGATACTAATACTACTAATGATAATAATAATGACCATCATCATCATTACCATTATTGCTATTCTTATTTAGAAGGAAGGAGAAGCGAGTGGGAAGACACACCGAATGCAAAGCCAGCATTCCTTTATGCAATTCTGCAACATTATAGCTCCGGTTTTCGACATAATCTCGAATGCATTTCCTCCTCCTCCTCTTCTCGCACTCACTGACCTGACCTGACCCCAATCCCACGTCTTGTCACTTGACATGTCTTCCGACGATAATGTTCTTCACTCGCATCTCACCCTTGACAGTTTTCCTCGAGAATGGATTAATTTCGAGGTTGGGAGGGAGGGAGAGGGGGTAGGGATGGGGGGGGGGGGGGGGGAGGGGGAGGTGGGAGAAGGGTGTGTGTGTGTGTGTGTGTGTGTGTGTGTGTGTGTGTAACTGGACGCTATTCTTGTTTTGAGTGTGTTTGGGTTTGTGTTTGGTTGTTTGGTTGTTTCGGTTCGTCTCTTTTTTGGGGGGCATGTTTGTTTCTGTGTTTTTTTTTGTCTGTTTGTGTTTGTCTGTCTTTCTCTTAGTCTCCATTCTACTTTCTCTTTTTCTCTCTCTGTCTCTGTCTCTCTCTTTCTCCCTCTCTCGCTCTTTCCCACCGCTCTCTCTCTCCCTCCTTTCATCGCTATCTTCCCCTCCCTCCCTCCCTATCATCATCACCATCATCATCATTATTGTTATCATCATTCATGTTATTACTATCTCTCTCCCTTCTACTTCCTCCTCATCCCTCTCCCTTCTACCTCCTCCTTTTCTCCCTCTCATCTACCCGACCCCCCACCCCCCACCCACCCTTTCCTCCTCCTCTCGTTGTCTCCCTTCTACCTCCTCCTCATTTTTTTTCCTTTCTATCTTCTCCCCATTTCTCTCCCTTCTACTTCCCCCTCATCTCTCTCCCTTCTACCTCCTCCTTTTCTCCCCCTCATCTACCCCCCCCCCCCCCCCCCACCCTTTCCAATCTCTCCTCCTCCTCTCGTTGTCTCCCTTCTACCTCCTCCTCATTTTTTTCCTTTCTATCTTCTCCCCATCTCTCTCCCTTCTACCTCCTCCTCATCTCTCTCCCTTCTTCCTCCTCTTCATCTCTCTCCCTTCTACCTCCTCCTTTTCTCCCTCTCATCTCTCCTCCTCTTGTTGTCTCCCTTCTACCTCCTCCTCATTTTTTTCCTTTCTATCTTCTCCCCATCTCTCTCTCTCTTCTACTTCCTCCTCATCTCTCTCCCTTCTACCTCCTCCTCATCTCTCTCCCCTTCTACCTCCTCCTCATCTCTCTCCCCTTCTACCTCCTCCTCATCTCTCTCCCCTTCTGTTACTCTCCTCCTCATCTCTCCCTTTCCTCTACCTCCTCATCTCTCTCCTTCTACCTCTCCTCCTCATCTCTCTCCCCTTCTACCTCTCCTCCTCATCTCTCTCCCCCTTCTACCTCCTCCTCATCTCTCTCCCCCTTCTACCTCCTCCTCATCTCTCTCCCCTTCTACCTCCTCCTCATCTCTCTCCCCTTCTACCTCCTCCTCATCTCTCTCCCCTTCTACCTCCTCCTCATCTCTCTCCCCTTCTACCTCCTCCTCATCTCTCTCCCCTTCTACCCCCCCCCCCCTCTTTCCAATCTCTCCTCCTCCTCTCGTTGTCTCCCTTTACATGCAAACACAAGACTTCCGTTGACGAATCCCTTGCTCGCGGCCGCTCATCAAGTCACGCTGGGATGCAAGGGCTTTCACACACCCCCTCCCCACACCCCCTCACTCCCCCCTTCCCCCCATCACTCTCCCTCACACCCCCAAACCCCCCATTCACCCTCATTCACACCCCCACCAACCCCATCACCCACTCCCTCCCCCCCATCACTCACCCTCACTCACACCCCTACCCACCCACCCACCCACTCCCTCACCCTCATTCACACCCCCACCCACTCACCTACCCACCCGCCCACCCACTCACACCCCCACCCACACCCCCACCCACCCGCCCACTCACCTCACCACACCCCTACCACTTCCCCCCACCCACCCATCCCCTCACACCCTCCTCACCACTCCACCCACTTCACCCACCCACTCAATACTCCACTCACACCCCCACCATCACTCCCTCATTCACCCCCCACCCACCACCCTCTTCACCCACCCCCACTCCACTCCCTCCCCCACCCACCCCACCCACACAATCATACACGCGACCATTGATTAACACCGGAGGA
>BOPN01001056.1:218200-223200 GCA_017312705.2 Penaeus japonicus
CGAAATGTGCCAAAGTTTTTAAAGCTTGATAAACTGAGAGTGACGGCTAATATCAGCGTGAAACTTGGAAATCGGGATTATGTATATCGAGCCAAACCTTGACTCTTTCAAAAGAAGAAAGTCAAATCAGTGACTGATGATGGTGAAACGGAAGTGATAGGGAGCTAATGAAGAAAAGAAAGTGAGAATAGAGAGTAGAAAGAAAGAAGAAAAGAAAATGGAGTAACAAAGAAAAAAAAAAAAAAAAAGAGTAAGAGAAGGCAAAATATAGAAATATATTTCGTGGTTTTAAGGAGTAATGTATGTTTGAAAGTGAAACGAGATTTTGTGGTTAACTTAGAAGTCTTCGTGGTTATCTTAGAGGCATAAAAGATTCGTGGAAACACGATCATGAAAAGGAAAATAAAACATACGTAAACTTTCAGTGAAGGAGGAAAAATAAGTTGATAGAGATAAATAGATCAATAAGAAAGATAGAGAATAGATGAAGGTGAAAAAGTCAAATGAGTTTGTGAAAAGGAAAGACCGCGAAGACAAGAAAATCAAGAAGAAAAGACATTCATAGTTGTAAGTAAAGGAGAAAGAAAGAGAAAGAGACAAAGAGAGAGAGAGAAAGAGAAAGAATAAGAAATAAGAACAAGGAAAAAAAGGAACCAAAAGGAAATAAAAAAAAGAAATTGAAAAAGGACGATAAAGAAAATGTCCTAGATTAACCCAAGAGGACCTCACCGTATTGTCCTCTTTAAAGCCTGATCTAATACGACCTCCCCCCTCCCCCCCCCTCCCCCCTCCCCTTCCCGCCTCTTCACTCTCTATCAATCTCCCATTTCTGTGCCGTTGTTCCTTCAGACGAACTCCTGCTTGTCTCAAGACGGAATGGATTTTTCCCTCTGGTAGGACTTTATCTCTGGCTTCATATCCGGTGATTTTCGTTCGTGAATCGTTGCAAAAAAGGAGATAGACGAGTGTGAAAAATTTTGATTTTTTTTGTGTGTGTGTGTCCTCTCTTTCTCGTATATTTGAAACGCTGACGATAGTTGAACGAAGGTTATAATCTACGACCCGTAGAGCGTTTCAAAAAAGAAAAAAAGAAAAAAAGAAAGTACGAAATTACGAAAGTGAACGAAAAGAAAAAAAGAAAGTGAAGAAAAACTGAAAAAAAACAACAGCAGCAAAAACTCGAATCAATCTGACCTCACCCCCTCCTACTCCCAGCGCCCCCCCTACCTACCCCCAACCTCACCCCAACCCCAACCCCGATCTCAACAAAACTCATGACTCCAAACACAACCCCCCTTCTTTAAACCAAACCCCACCACTTCCACCCCCACCCCCTACCTACCTTAACCCCAATTAATCCACATACCCAACCCATCCTACACCCACCCCTTAAACCACCTATCCAACCCCACCCCCCTTTGACCCACGCCCCTCCCCCTCCCCCTATCCCCTATCCAACCTCTCCAACCCCACCCCCCTTTGACTCACGCCCCTCCCCCTATCCCCTATCCCCTCTCCAACCTCTCCAGCCTCCCGATCTTCAAGTCTTCTGCCATGCGATCATCAGAGCGGAGGCCCCACTGAAGCGGCTTCCTCGAGTGCTCTGACATGATGGATCTTCGCAAAGTTGGTGAAGGTTCGTGGCGCCATCTGTCCCTGATGACCGCTCTCCTTCTGTTTTTCTTGGCAGGTGAGTGCGCACGCGCGCGCGCGGTCGTTCGCTCTGTTGCGCCGGGGAACGGACCGGAAGGGGCGTTTCCGGACGGGTGGTTGGGGTGGGTCGGGTCGAGTCGAGTCGGGTCGGGTTGGGTTAGGTCGGGTTAGATCGAGTCGGGTCGGGTCGGGTTGATTGTATATGGTAACCATCTTGCCAATAATAGTAAGATTCTTCCTGTAAGATATTAGTTGATATATTATTAATTAGAGAGAGAGAGAGAAAGATAGGGAAAGGTAGAGAAAGAGACAGAGAGAGAGAGAGAGAGAGAGAGAGAGAGAGAGAGAGAGAGAAAGAGAGAGAGAGAGAGAGAGAAAGATAGGGAAAGGTAGAGAAAGAGACAGACAGAGAGAGAGAGAGAAAGAGAAAGAGAAAGAGAAAGAGAAAGAGAAAGAGAAAGAGAAAGAGGAAGAGAAAGAGAAAGAGAAAGAGAAACAGAGAGAGAAGAGAGTGATAGAAAGAGAGACTGATAGAAAGAGAGAGAGAGTAAGAGAAAAACAGAGAAAGAGAGAGAGAAAAACAATCCATCTGTACAATACCCCTCCACAAGAGAGAGAGAGAGCGAGAGAGAATAAAACCGTATAGGGGCAGCAAAAGAAACAGGTAGGAGGGAGGTAGGTGGAAAAGGAAATTTGCATATGGAAATACACAACATGTTACCCAAAAGGTTAAGTGGGTGTAAAGAAACTTCTACATGTATTTCATGCGAGGTTTAACACTCCGTTTATATACAGTAGTTTAGGGCCATATTGCTATCGGTCTTCTTAATGATTTGTATAATTATGTGTATTTATATTCGTTTAGGAAAAAAAATGAAATGTCTATGAAATATATGAAAGAAGACGGAAACAAAGATGCACATAAACATACACACACATACACATACACACACATACACACACACATACATATACATACCCATACATACACACTAAAATAAATGATCCACATCCACACAGCCCCAAAGCATCAACATCCACATAGCAAAAATAACATCCACACCCACATAGAAAAAATAACATTGACAACCACACATCCGAAATAACATCCGCATCCACACATCCGAAATAACATCCACATCCACACATCCGAAATAACATCCACATCCACACATCCGAAATAACAACCACATCCACATAGCAAAAATAACATCGACATCCACACATCCGAAATAACAACCACATCCACATAGCAAAAATAACATCGACATCCACACATCCGAAATAACAACCACATCCACATAGCAAAAATAACATCGACATCCACACATCCGAAATAACATCGACATCCACACATCCGAAATAACATCGACATCCACACATCCGAAATAACATCCACTTCCACACATCTATATCCACTCGACCTACCAAAAAAAATATGTTTATTAAAAAGTGTACCATGAAAGAAGGAAAAAACGAAAAATTAGAGAGAAGAAGAGAGAGATAAATTAATATTTCATCATCATCATCACTATATTCATCACCATTATCATGATTACCTTTTTGTTATTGTTATTGTTATTATTGTGGTTATTTTTGTTATCATTATCATTATCATTATCATTTGCTCTCTTATTTTCAAGCAGGGATGTTTGTATATGTTCACGAGACTTGATACTAGTCTATATATATATTTTTTCCTTTTTTTCGGGTGATGACATAAATATAATGATGATTAAAATGATGATGAGAATGATGGCAATGATAGTATCTTTTTTATATCTATGATTATCGTGATATTAGCTTTTGTATTTTCTGAGCGAAAGTCAAGCCTGATGTAGTTTTGTAATTATGTCTATTTTTCCAATTAACATCTCTGATAACATTTTGAGTTTGATGCTGAGATGTGATAATTCTATTACGCTCCGTAACGAGGGAATGATACGAAAATACATAATTACTTTTTGCAAAAATATATTAGTTAATCAAATGGTTTAAGCCACAATCAATTCCGAGTTACTTTATCGTAAAATTGATATTCCAAATATAAATGAGTTATCAAGATATCTGCACCTGGTCTCATATCTATAATCTCTGACATATTTGATGTATCTCTGTGTTCCATCATAGTGTTGGATTAATCATGCAACTCTACTTATAATTATGCTTTCATTAACTGATACATTTTCTCTAATTTTAATATATCTTATGGACATATTGATATGCCATATTTTGATGCGTTTCGGAATTGTTTACGAGGCACTTTATTTTCACAAAAAATAAAGGACATTATATGCTGTCGAATCAAACTCACCTGATCTGTGTTTACACGTGACACGTTTAATCACACATGGTATACGCAACGCTCACCTACTACAGCATTTGTATGCATACACACACACACACACACACACACACATATGTATATATATATATATATATATATATATATATATATATATATATACATATATATACATATATACATATATATATATATATATATATATATATATATATATATTATATATATACATATATATATATATATATATATATATATATATATATATATATATATATATATATATATATATATATACATATATATATATATATATGTATATACATATATATACACACATATATATATATATATATATATATATATATATATATATATATATATATATATATATATATATATATATAATAATATATATATATATATATATATATATATATATATATATATATATATATATATATATATATATATATATATATATATATATATATATATATATATATATATATGTATATATATATAATATATATATATATATATATATATATATTATCTATGTATGTATGTATATATATATATATGTATATACACACATATATATATATATATACATATATATATCTATATATATATATATATATATACACACTGACCCACACACACACACAAAGTACATATGTATAAAATCATTTCATCCATATATCTGTCCATGCACATTACGCCTTTACATATTCATACTCACTTACTCATTCACATTATGTATTCACGAATTTGCATTGCATATTTTCGGTCATGCATTCACTTACACATTTTTATTCAGTAAAAAGAACGCGCTTACATGAAATTTTCCAGAGGAAGCGTCGAGTGGAGGGAAGTGCTCTCTATCTATTTATCTATCTATGTATCTATTTAGCTATCTCTGAAAATATCTTTCTATCTATATATCTATTTGTCTATCTATCTATATATCTCTAGATATATACATACATCAATCTAACTGTTTATCTTTCTGTTTATCTACATATGAAAATATCTGTAT
>BOPN01001056.1:243200-248200 GCA_017312705.2 Penaeus japonicus
GTGTCGTTAGCAGGGGTGGGGTTGGGTGGGGGGTGGGTATCGTTAGCACGGGTTGGGCTGGGGTGGGAGAGGGGGAGAGGGAGGTGTTTCGTAATGGCAACACGAATGGCAACTCTCATCTCCGTAATGACATATTGCCCAGTCATCTTGTCTCGCATTTTCTTTCTCCTCTTCATCTCGTGTTTCTTTCAACAGTCTAAGGTAATTGAAAAATCAATTTGATGAGAATTTATTGCAATTGACCGGTCAAGAGTAAGGATTGCAAGGAATGCCGCATGCAGGAGGGTGGCGCTGATGCCATGCTTGATGACTGTGAATGATCGCGTGCATGTGGCTGACTGATTCATTAATCTTCATGAATCTTTGGTTAATAATGATGTTATCATTATCGTCGTTATCATCATCATTATTGTTATTATTACTATGATAAAAAACAACAACTAATTATTATCATATTATTATCAAAATTATTATCATCATTACCATCATCATCATTATCGTTATTATCATTTTTATCCTTATAATCCTTATTTCTAACATTATTATCATAATCATCATTATCATTGCTATTACTATCATTATTCTTACCATTGAAATTATTAGTAACCTTGTTATTACTATTGTTATTATTCTTACTATAATCATTGTTATCATCATTATCATAATTGTTATTTTTCTTATGATCATTATCATTATCATTGTTATTATCATTATCATTATAATGATTATCTTGTTTATTATCATAATTATCATCTCTATTTTCATGATTGCATTATTATTATCATCCTTATTATCATCAGCATTACTGTCACTATTATCATTATAATCATGACGCTTAAAATGATAATCATTATACGTATCTTTATCATCATTATTGTTGTTGTGGAAATGAGAATTAAAATGATATGAAATGGTCATTAGATTAATAAAAGTGACTACAGTCATACAACGATGATAAAGATAATGCTAATAACATTAATGATAATGGATATGATAACGATAATAACATTCAAGATAATGAAAACGACAATAGAGAAAATTATAAAGATTGAAACAATGACAAGGATAATAATTAAGAAAAACAATATTAATGATAAGAAATATAATAACAATAACAACAAAAATAGCAATCAAAATAAAATAAAAATCTCAGTTCAGAAAACGACCACCGAATTTTTTAACACTTACCTCATCTGTCGCAGGGGAGACTGATGTAACTTAGCCCTTTCCCGGCGCTAATGAATATGTCCAACGACCTTGCGAACATATTTCACCAAGGAGGAAATCAAGTTGAAATGCCTAAAAGTGTTGACAATCTAGTTATCTCCCACGTAAACAGGTGATTAACGGAGCCTACTTTCACGTCATTATGGATCATTATAAGTCCTAATTACCCGCACGGTGCTTCTATACTACCTCCCTCCCCCGCCCCTCTCCTCTTCCTCCTCCTCCTCCTCCTTCTCCTCCTTCTCCCTGATGGATGGTTGAGGGTGATCTTGGGATAGGGATGGGGATGGGGATGGAAGGGAGTGGCGAGGGGAGGGGAGGGGAGGGGAGGGGAGGGGGGGTAAGGATCGAAGGGGTATTGATATTGCTAAGGTATTTTGAGTCTTGGGTCACCTTTCCATAAGGGGTTGGATTTCTGCTGAAGATTGTGTTGTTTGGTTTTATCTGGCTTCTAATCGCTGGTGTTAGGTACTTGGAGTCTGTATCTAGATATAAGCTAGGCCCTTACCCCCTTTGGGTCTATTTGTCTTCATATATATTTATGTATACACACACACACACGCATATGTACACACACACACACACACACACACACACACACACACACACATATATATATATATATATATATATATATATATATATATATATATATATATATATATACACACACACACACACACATATATATATGTATATATATATATATATATATATATATATATATATATATATATATATATATATATATATACACATATATATGTGTGTGTGTGTATATATATATATATATATATATATATATATATATATATATATATATATAAGAAGAGTCAGAGAGCGAGAGAGCGACCGAGAGAGAGAGAGAGTAAGAGAGTCAGAGAACGAGAGAGCGAGAGCGAGCGAACGAGAGAGAGAGCGAGAGCAAAAGAAAGAGAGCGAGAGCGAGAGCGAGCGAGAGCGAGAGCGAGAGAGAGAGAGAGAGAGAGAGAGAGAGAGAGAGAGAGAGAGAGAGAGAGAGAGAGAGAGAGAGAGAGAGAGAGAAAGAGAGAGAGAGAGAAAGAGAGAGTGAGAGAGAGACCGAGAGCGAGAGAGCGAGCAAGAAAGAGAGAGAGAGAAAGAGAGAGAGAAAGCGAGAGAGCGAGAACGAGAAAGAGAGAGAAAAAGAAAGCGAAAGAGCGAGAAAGCGAGAGTGAGAAAGCAAGAGAACGAGAACGAGATCGAGAAAGCTCGAGAGCGCGAAAGAAGGCGAGGAAGCGCAAGAGAGAGAGAGAAGAAGAAGGGAAGGGAAGCTGGTAAATTTCACACCGCCGTTGGTTCCCGGCCCGGTATCTGGTGTTGCAGACACCCTAAACTCACGCTGGCTGGAGACTTATCAGACCATTGTTCTTTCTGCCGCTAATATCATTGAGCCTTGACAGAACGAGGCAGTGGTGAGTGTGTGGTGATGCTGGGGCTGATGTGGAGGTGATGACGTTGATGTTGATGGTGATGACGTTGTGATGTTGTGTTGTTTATGGTGATGGTTGTTGTGGTGGTTGTTCTATAAGAGGGAGAATGGTGATGGAGGTGTGCAATTGTTAAGGGGGTGTAGGGGGGAGGGGGGGGAAGGCTACTTTTTCTTACTAAAAGGAGGCTTGTATCATCGGCTTTTGCTAAGTGCTACTGTAACAAGAAAATAAAATCAACATTATGAACAGGAAAAGATGCTCAAGGAATGCCAATAAATAGAGAAAAGATAACAAGAACCAAATTTATAAAAATAATGATAATGATGATAATAACATCGATAATAAAGATAATGATAATAATGATAATGACATAAATGATTAAGATGATAATAATGATAATAACATTTATAATAAAGATGATAATAATGATAATAAAGATAATAACAATAATGATACTTATAAAAACAAACAAACATAAAAACAAAAACACAAAGAACATCTCATGACACATAGCGATCCAACATACATTTTTTTTTTGTCCCTCGTACATAATTGCCTTCGTGGAAAGCTAACATACACACACTACATTATTCATAAGGTGTATGACAAGGGGTCGCCTTTGCAATGATTCAACTCGTCTCAGCAGAGATTCACATGCAACGAATAAAAGCCACAATTTATTACAGTCGTCCTAGGCTAGAGAAGGGGAAGGAGAATGGGTGGGGGAAGGGGGGAGAGGGGAGAGGGGGGAATGGGGGTAAGGTGGGGGGGTGAAGGGAGATGGAAGAGGATAGAGGAGAGAAAGAAAAGAAAGAAGGAGGAGAAAGACTCGCCGTGTGTATATCTTGCTTGCATGAATAAAGCCGGCAATAAGTGTGATGTTGCAACGGAGAAGTATGATTTTTTGTTCTTCTTCGGGGACTATGATGGTTGCCAGACACATTGCATTTTCTGGCTCAAGGTGCAAGGCAACTTTTGCGTTGGTGGGTAGGCCTCTCGCAATGGCATTTAATTATTGGGTTTCGAATGGATTTTGTGCTAACTTTACATGTAAGTACACAAACGGACAGTCACGATCCTTTTTTTTTTTTTTGTCTTTCTCTCTCCCTTTCTTATCCTCCTCCCCCCCCTCTCTCTCTCTCCTGACACGCACACCACAAAAATACACACTATATCTTTCACTCTCTCTATATCCTTCTCTCCTCACAAACACAAACACACACACACACACACACTCGTTCTCTCTATCCTTCCCTCCTCAACATAAACAAACAAACACACAAACACACACACACTCACACACACACACACACATACACTCTCGTCTCCCTCTCTCCTCACACAAACAAACACAAACAGAAACAAATACAATATCATCCTCCCTTTCCTCTCCTTTTCATCCCCATCCCATCCCTCCCTTTCCTTCCCCTCCCCTCCCACCCTCCCCATCCCCATCCTTCCCCTCCCCAGCCCCTCCCACCCTCCCTATCCCACCCTCCCCATCCCATCCTTCCCTTCCCTTCTCATCCCATCCATCCCTCCCCATCCCATCCTATCCCACCCTCCCCACCCCCTCCCATCCCACCCTCCCCATCCCCATCCCCATCCCCATCCCCACCCACCCTCCCCATCCTTCCCCATCCCACCCTCCCCATCCCATCCCATCCCATCCTATCCCATCCCTTCTTATCCAATCCCATCTTTATCCCTGATATTCCTCCTCCACCATTTCTAGATTCCCCCCTCGCCTGGAATTACTCGCTCTCTCTTTCGTAAGATGTCTATAACTTTAATGGTCTTCACATCCATTAATTACCTGTAGCGCATTAGAGGAAATGAAACTTTTGTGGCAACGTTTCGCATTATTTTCATCCTTCTGCAACAGGGAAGAGAAAGACTTCAATAATGAAACGGCTTGTTTGGCAACACTGTGATATCCGTTGCTCTTTTGTTTTCTGTCGCGAACGCTATATAAGGAGATAAAAAAATAAATAAATAGAGAATGAAAAATATGAGAAAAAAAAGAGAGTGAGTATAAATATTGAACAATATAAATGACTAAATGAATATGGAATAATAACAGAAGGAAAAATAACATATCATGAAGATTTAAAAAGTTAAATGGAATAAAAGATAAATGAGAAATAAATGGAAAATGGAAAAATGGAAAATTGTATAAAGAATGTTTAATAAGAATATCACAACTGTTAAACAAGTTAGATTTGTGGAAACACATTTTCATTCTTTGTTTTTATATCATTTAATATAGATACATTTTGTTTGTCTAACTTGTATACTATTTCATCCATATGTTTATTTGTT
>BOPN01001056.1:255700-258200 GCA_017312705.2 Penaeus japonicus
GTAGATGGAGGGAGGAGGGGTAGGATGAGGGGAGGAGGGATAGGATGAGGGGAGGAGGGATAGGATGAGGGAGGAGGGGTAGATGGAGGGAGGAGGGGAAGGGGAGGGAAGGGGAAGGGGAGGGGATGGAAGGGGGAGAAGAGGGGCTGTCGTCTCTCGAATTAAGTCCTACTAGTTATTATTGCAACTTTGACTTTATGGAAGATGATTTCCTTCGCGGGGACGGAGTTGTCTCGGGTGGGAGCGAGCGAGAACAAAGGGGAAAAGAGGGGAGGAGGAGGAGGAGGAGGAAGAGGAGGAGGAGGAGGAGGAGGAGGAGGAGGAGGAGGAGGAGGAGGAGGAGGAGGAGGAGGAGGAGGAGGAGGGAGAGGGGAAGGAAGGGAGGTAGAGGGTAAGGAAGAGGGGCAGGAGGAGGAGGAAGAAGAGAGAGAGGGGATGAGGGAGGGGAAAGAAGAGAGGGAAGGGTAAGGAAGAGAGGGAAGGGTAAGGAAGAGAGGGTGGGGAAGGGAGGCGGGAAGAAGAGGAGGGGAAGAGGAGAGTGAGAGGAAACTGAGGCGCTGAAAACCGCATAGTTGCTAATTCCGAAGCCAGAAGGGAGGAGGAGGAGGAGGAGGAGGAGGAGGAAGAGGAGGAGGAGGAGGAGGAGGAGGAGGAGGAGGAGGAGGAGGAGGAGGAGGAGGAGGAGGAGGAGGGAGAGGAGGAGGAAAAGGAGGAGGGAAAGGAGGAGGAGGAGGAGGAGGAGGAAGGGGAGGAGGAGGAGGAGGAGAAAGAGGAGGAGGAAGAGGAGGAATAGGAGGAGGAAGAGGAGGAGTAGGAGGAGTAGGAGGAGAAGGAGGAAGAGGAGGATGAGGAGGGGGATGAGGATGAGGATGAGGATGAGGATGAGGATGAGGATGAGGAGGAAGAGGAGATGGAGGAGTAGGAGGAAGGAAGATGATGATGATGATGAGGAGGAGGAGGAAGAGGAGGAGGAGGAGGAAGAGGAGGAGGAGGAGGAGGAGGAGGAGGAGGAGGAGGACGACGACGAATAGGAGGAGGAGGAAGAGGTGGAGGAGGAGGGAGGATAAGGGGTGGGGTCGGGGTGGTGATCAAAACAAACAAACGCATAAAATGGCTCATAAAAACACTCTAATCACCACTATCAGCAGATGGCACTTTTCACATTCATTTCCGACGGCTCGGAATTGACACCACACTAGACGGCTGCCAACACCGTGAGCCTCGAGGGGAATTTCCAACCTTTTCCAACATTCAATAGCTCTCGTCCTAGTTTCGAAGTGTTGGCTAACGACACTACATCCTCTTTGACACTGCTACCACTATCGCTATCGGAAGACTGTCACTATTTACTATCACTATAAGTAGGTTGTTATCACTACTATCATCATAAGAGGATCATTATCACCACCATCGCCTCAAATATAGCATCACCATCCACTATCACCATAAGTATGTAATCACCAGTAACCACCATTATAAATTGACTATTACACCATCACCATAACCAAATCATCATCACCACCACAAGCAAGCCATCACAAGCACCACCACAAACAAATGACCATCACCAACCACCGCAAGCAAACTATCATCATCACTACAAGCAAATCATCCACACTATAAGCAGAACACTATCACCACAACCACCAAACTCTAATCATCATCACCACCAGACGCAAAGCACTGCCACCACCACAAGCAAATCATCACCACCACTACCACAACCAAACCATCACCACCACAACCAAACCATCACCACCACCAACCACCATCAAGCCTCTTATCCCCCTCACCCCACAATCATCACCACAACCCACCACCTACCCCCCCACCCCCACCCCCACCCCAACCCACCCAAAAAAAAGGGAGCAAAAAAAAAAAGAAAAAAAAAAAAGATCATCATCTCATCATCACAACCAAGGTACTGATGTCACCACAGATCATCATCCGGGTCTCGAGGGGAGTGGGTGAAGGACTGATGGTTGATTCCTTCGTCCTGTAACGAGGTCGAAGGAACTCCATGTCTTATCTTCAGGGAAATATTTGCTGCGCCAGACGGAGGGTGATGGATTGGCACGCGCGGGGGTGGAGGGTGAGGAGGGTGGGTGGAGGGGGGGGGGGGGTGAGAGGGTGGGGGGAGGGGGGGAGGGGGGGAGGGTGAGGGGTAGGGGTGGGGGGAGTGGAGGGTGGAGGGTGGGGTGGAGAGGGGGGAGGAGAATGAGGGAGGTAGGGGTGAGGGGTGGGAGGAGTGAGATGGGGGGTGGAGGGTGAGGGTGGGTGAGATGGGTGGAGGGAAGGGTGGAGGGTGAAGGGGTGAGAGGGTGAAGGGGAGGGGTGGGTGAGGGTGGGGTGGAGGGAAGGGGGGAGAGGAGAATGAGGGAGGTAGGGGGAAAGGGGGAGGAAAATGAGGGGAGGGGGAAAACGGAGGAGGGTAAGGGTAAGTAGGCGGATGGGGGTGTAGAGGGGGGAGGGAGCCGGAGGGTGGGGAGGGTGCAAGGTA
>BOPN01001056.1:288200-290700 GCA_017312705.2 Penaeus japonicus
GAGTATAGGGAAAGAATAGAGAAAAGAGGTGGAGAAGTTGTTTATGATGATGAGAAGAAAAAGAAGAAGAAGAAGAATTAAGAAGGATTAGATCGAAGACGAAGAAGAAGATGATGAAGATAAAGGAGAAGATGAAGAAAAAGAAGAAGATTAGGATAAAGAGATAATAAGACGAAGAGAAACAAAAAGATGTAAATAAACAAAGAAAAAAAATAACAAGAAGAAGATTAGGATAAAGAGATAATAAGACGAAGAGAAACAAAAAGATGTAAATAAACAAAGAAAAAAAGTAACAAGAAGAGTTTGGAAAAGGAAACGAAGAAAAAAATGATCTGAAGAAGAAGACGAAGATGAAGAAAAAGAAGAAGGAATAAAACATCCAAGACAGTCCGAAATAAAGATGAAGAAGAAGAAGAAGAAGAAGGACTAAAACACCCAAGACAATCCAAAATAAAGATGAAGAAGAAGAAGAAGAAGAAGGACTAAAACACCCAAGACAATCCAAAATAAAGATGAAGAAGAAGAAGAAGGACTAAAACACCCAAGACAGTCCGAAATAAAGAAGAAGAAGAAGGACTAAAACACCCAAGACAATCCAAAATAAAGATGAAGAAGAAGAAGAAGGAATAAAACAACCAAAACAGTCCGAAAGAAGAAGAAGAAGAAGAAGAAGAAGAAGGACTAAAACACCCAAAACAATCCAAAATAAAGATGAAGAAGAAGAAGAAGAAGAAGAAGGAACAAAACACGCAAGACAGTCCGAAATAAAGAAGAAGAAGAAGAATAATAAGAAGAAGGACTAAAACACGCAAGACAATCTGAAATAAATATGAAGAATAATAACAAGAAGGAATAAAACATCCAAGACAATCCGAAATAAAGATGATGAAGAAGAAGAAGAAGAAGGAATAAAACAACCAAGCCAATCCGAAATAAAGATGAAGAAGAAGGAGAAGAAGAAGAAGGAATAAAACACCCAAGACAGTCCGAAATAAAGAAGAAGAAGAAGAAGAAGAAGAAGAAGAAAGAATAAAACACCCAAGACAATCCGAAAAAAGAAGAAGAAAAAGAAGAAGAAGAAGAAGAAGAAGAAGAAGAAAGACTAAAACACCCAAAACAATCCAAAACAAAGATGAAGAAGAAGGACTAAAACACCCAAAACAATCCAAAATAAAGATGAAGAAGAAGAAGAAGAAGAAGAAGGAACAAAACACGCAAGACAGTCCGAAGGCCGCAATAAAGTGAGCCCGAAAAGCGAATCACCTGAGAAGAGCAAATACACAATGAGGAAAATTGTCCGATGCAAATACCCAGAGTTGGAAAGTGACACTCGAAGGCGTCCGGCGATCTCCCACGGCTGTGAATTTAGGGGGAGGAGGATGGAGGAGGGAGGAGGTGGGGGGAGGGGGGAGGTGGAGGAGGTGGAGGAGGAGGGGTAGGAAGGAAAAGGAGGTGGAGGAGGAGGGGTAGGAAGGAAAAGGAGGTGGAGGAGGGAGGTGGGAGGTGGGGGAGGAGGTGGAGGGAGGAGGAGGGGGAAGGGGAGAGGATGGAGGGGGGGAGGAGGTGGAAGGAGAGGGGGGAAGGGAAGTGGAGGAGGAGGAGGAGGAGGAGGGAGGAGGAGGAGGGAGGGAGGAGGAGGAGGAAGGAGGAGGAGGAGGAGGGAGGGAGGAGGAGGGAGGAGGGAGGAGGGAGGGAGGAAGGGAGGAGGTGGAGGGAGGAGGGTGGGAGGGAGGTGGAGGGGGAGGAAGGAGGGAGGTGGGAGGAGAGGAGGGGGGGGGGAGGGAGGGAGGGGGGGGGAGGGAGGGAGGGAGGGGGAGGAGGGAGGAGGAAGGAGGGAGGAGGGAGGAGGGAGGTGGAGGAGGGAGGAGGAGGAGGAGGAGGGAGGGAGGAGGGAGGGGGAGGGGGAGGAGGAGGGGGGGAGGGGGAGGTGGAGGTGGAGGAGGAGGAGGTGGAGGAGGAGGAGGAAGGAGGAGGGAGGAGGAAGGAGGAGGAGGAGGGAGGGGGAGGAGGAGGAGGAGGGAGGAGGAGGGAGGAGGAGGAGGGAGGAGGAGGGAGGAGGAGGAGGAGGAGGAGGGGGAGGGGGAAGGGGGAGGGGGAGGGGGGGAGGGGGAAGGGAGGAGGAGGGAAGAGGTGAGAGAGGAAGGGGGGAGAACGAGGAGGAAGAAGGGGAGGAAAAGAGGAAAAGGAAGAGGAAGAGGAGGAGAGGGTGGGGGTGAGTGAGAAGAGTGAGCTAAGGGGATGGGGGTGAGAGAAGGAGGAGAAGAAGAAATAAAAAGGGTGGAGGGGTTGAGGGTGAGGGAATCGGTTAAGGGTATAGGTGTATAGGTGGGGATGGGGGGGTGAGGTTATGGGGGTAAGGAAGAGAGGGGGGAAAACAGCAAGGGGAGGAGAGGGGGGGGGGGTGAGGAAGAAGACCTTAAATGAAATATGAAGTATAAGGATATCAAACAGTCTTCACAGACATGAAAAAAAACACAAAAAAAACTTTTCTTTTCGACAT
>BOPN01001056.1:328200-338200 GCA_017312705.2 Penaeus japonicus
GCCAAGCGAACTCCTTCTTCTTCCCCTCCCCTCTCCCCCCCTCCCGCCAAACGAACTCTGGCTTCTTCCCCTCCTCTCCCCCTCCCGCCAAACGAACTCTTCTTCTTCCCCCTCCCCTCCCCGCATAAACGAACTCGGCCCCCTCTTCCCCCTCCCCCTCCCGCCAAACGAACTCTGGCTTCTTCCCCCTCCCTCTCTCCCCCTCCCCCGAAACAGACTCTGGATTCTTCCCCTCCTCCCGCCAAACGAACTCTGGCTTCTTCCCCTCCTCCCGCCAAACGAACTCTGGATTCTTCCCCCTCCCCTCTCCCCCTCCCGCCAAACGAACTCTGGATTCTTCCCCTCCCTCTCCCCCTCACGCCAAACGAACTCTGGCTTCTTCCCTCCTCCCGCCAAACGAACTCTTCTTCTTCCCCCTCCCCTCTCTCCCCCTCCCGAAACGAACTCTGGCTTCTTCCCCCTCCCCTCTCCCCCCTCCCGCCAAACGAACTCTGGATTCTTCCCCTCCCTCTCCCCCTCCCCCGAAACGAACTCTGGATGCTTTCCCCCTCCTCTCCCCCCTCCCGCCAAACGAACTCTGGCTTCTTCCCCCTCCCCTCTCCCCCTCCCCGCCAAACGAACTCTGGCTTCTTCCCCCTCCCTCTCCCCCTCCCGCCAAACGAACTCTGGCTTCTTCCCCCTCCCCCTCCCGCCAAACGAACTCTTCTTCTTCCCCCTCCCTCTCTCCCCCTCCCCCAGAAACGAACTCTGGATTCTTCCCCCTCCCCTCTCCCCCCTCCCGCCAAACGAACTCTGGCTTCTTCCCCCTCCCCTCTCCCCCCTCCCGCCAAACGAACTCTGGCTTCTTCCCCCTCCCTCTCCCCCTCCCCGCCAAACGAACTCTGGCTTCTTCCCCCTCCCCCTCCCGCCAAACGAACTCTGGCTTCTTCCCCCTCCCCTCTCCCCCTCCCCCAGAAACGAACTCTGGCTTCTTCCCCTCCCCTCTCCCCCTCCCCGCCAAACGAACTCTGGATTCTTCCCCCTCCCCCTCTCCCCACTCCCGCCGCCAAACGAACTCAGGTTCTTCCCCCTCCCCTCTCCCCCTCCCATAAACGAACTCTGGCTTCTTCCCCCTCCTCTCCCCCTCCCGCCAAACGAACTCTGGCTTCTTCCCCCTCCCCTCTCCCCCCTCCCGCCAAACGAACTCTTCTTCTTCCCCCTCCCCCTCTCTCCCCCTCCCCAGGAAACGAACTCACTGGCTTCTTCCCCCTCCCTCTCCCCCTCCCGCCAAACGAACTCTGGCTTCTTCCCCCTCCCCCCTCCCGCCAAACGAACTCTTCTTCTTCCCCCTCCCCTCTCTCCCCCCCTCCCCGAAACGAACTCTGGATTCTTCCCCCTCCCCTCTCCTCCTTCCCGCCAAACGAACTCTGGCTTCTTCCCCTCCCCCTCCCCTCCCGCCAAACGAACTCTTCTTCTTCCCCCTCCCTCTCTCCCCCCCCCGAAACGAACTCTGGCTTCTTCCCCCTCCCCTCTCCCCCCTCCCGCCAAACGAACTCTGGCTTCTTCCCCCTCCCTCCCCCTCCCCCGAAACGAACTCTGGATCTTTCCCCTCCCTCTCCCCCTCACTTAAACGAACTCATGGCTTCTTCCCCCTCCCCTCTCCCCCTCCCGCCAAACGAACTCTGGCTTCTTCCCCCTCCCTCTCCCCCTCCCCGCCAAACGAACTCTGCTTCTTCCCCCTCCCCCTCCCGCCAAACGAACTCTTCTTCTTCCCCCTCCCCTCTCTCCCCCCTCCCCCGAAACGAACTCTGGATTCTTCCCCCTCCCCTCTCCCCCCTCCCGCCAAACGAACTCTGGCTTCTTCCCCCTCCCCTCTCCCCCCTCCCCCGAAACGAACTCTGGCTTCTTCCCCCTCCCCCTCCCGCCAAACAGGCGCTCTTCTTCTTCCCCCTCCCTCTCTCCCCCTCCCCCGAAACAGCTCTGGATTCTTCCCCCTCCCCTCTCCCCCCCCCCGCCAAACGAACTCTTCTTCTTCCCCCTCCCTCTCTCCCCCTCCCCCAGAAACGAACTCTGGATTCTTCCCCACCCCTCTCCCCCCTCCCGCCAAACGAACTCTGGCTTCTTCCCCCTCCCCTCTCCCCCTCCCGTCAAACGAACTCTGGATGCTTTCTCCCCCTCCCCTCTCCCCCTCCCGCCAAACGAACTCTGGCTTCCTCCCCTCCCCCTCCCGCCAAACGAACTCTTCTTCTTCCCCCCCTCCCCTCTCTCCCCCTCCCCCGAAACAGCTCTGGCTTCTTGCCCCTCCCTCTCCCCCTCCCGCCAAACGAACTCTGGCTTCTTCCCCCTCCCCCTCCCGCCAAACGAACTCTGGCTTCTTCCCCCTCCCCCTCCACCTCCCGCCAAACGAATTCTGGCACCTCTACCCCCTCCCTGCTCACTCTCCCCCTCCCGCTAAACGAACTCTGGGTTCTCCCCTCCCCCCTCTCCCCCCTCCACCAAACGAACTCTGGTTTCTTCCCCCTCCCCCTCCCCCACCAGCCAAACGAACTCTGGCTTCCCCCCTCTCCCCTCTCCGCCAAACGAACTCTTCTTCTTC
The DNA here is from genome assembly GCA_017312705.2 of Penaeus japonicus. Lineage (NCBI taxonomy): Eukaryota > Metazoa > Arthropoda > Malacostraca > Decapoda > Penaeidae > Penaeus > Penaeus japonicus. The sequence continues at coordinate 330,776 of BOPN01001056.1, forward strand.
CCCTCCTCCTTTCCCCTCTCCCGCCAAACGAACTCTTCTTCTTCCCCACCTCTCCTCCTCTCCCGCCAAACGAACTCTGGCTTCTTCCCCCCCTCTCCCCCTCCCGAAACGAACTCCGTCTCCCCCTCTCCTCCTCTCCCCTCTCACGCAAACGAACTCTGGATTCTTCCCCCTTTCCCCCTCCCGTCAAACGAACTCTGGCTTCTCCCCCTCTCCCCCCGGAACGAACTCTGGCTTCTTCCCCCTCCCCTCTCCCCCTCCCCAGTGAACTCTGGCTTCTTCCCCCTCCCTCTCTCCCCCTCCCCATGGAAATGAGCTCTGGATTCTTCCCCTCCCTCTCCCCCCTCCCGCCAAACGAACTCTGGCTTCTTCCCCCTCCCCTCCCCTCCCGCGGAACGAACTCTGGCTTCTTCCCCCTCCCCTCTCCCCCCTCCCCCGAAACGAACTCTGGCTTCTTCCCCCTCCCCTCTCTCCCCCCTCCCCCGAAACGAACTCTGGATTCTTCCCCCTCCCCCTCCCCCTCCCGCTAAACGAACTCTGGCTTCTTCCCCTCCCTCTCCCCCTCCCCCAGAAACGAACTCTGGATTCTTCCCCCTCCCTCTCCCCCTCCCCGCCAAACGAACTCTTCTTCTTCCCCCTCTTCCTCCTTCTTTCCCCTCTCCCGCCAAACGAACTCTGGCTTCTTCCCCCTCCCCTCTCCCGCCAAACCAACTCTGGATTCTTCCCCCCCACTCCCCCCTCTCCCCCTCCCGCCAAACGAACTCTTCTTCTTCCCTCCCTCTTCCTCCTTCTTTAGCTCCTTGCCTCCCCTAACCCCTCAACTTTGATTCTGTCTTAACCCATCTTTAACCTTTCCTTCCCCTCCCACTTATAACCCAGCTCTCCATCCCCCCTTCCCTCCCCCCCCCCCTCCCCTACTCCGTTTCCCACTCAAAATCCAGCTCTCCATTCCCTCCCCCTCTATCCCTCCTCCTCCCCTTCCCACCCATATCCCAGCTCTCCATCCCCTCCCCCCTCTATCCCCTCTCCTCCCCTTCCCACCCAAAATTCAGCTCTCCCTCCCTCCCCTTTCCCTCCTCTCCTCCCCCTCCCACCAAAAACCCAACTATCCCTCCCTCCCCCTCAGTCCCCCCTCCTCCCCTTTCTACCCAAAATCCAGCTCTTCCTCCCTTCCCCTTTCGCTCCTCTCCTCCCCCTCCCACCCAAAACCCATCTATTTCAGCCCTCCCGCCTTCATCCCGCTTCCTCTCCGTATCCCTTCCTCCTCTCCTTCCCCTTCCACCTAAAACTTAGTTCTCTATCCCCTCCCCCCTTTATTCCCGTTTCCTCCCCTACTCCCCCTCCCACCCAAAACCCAGCTCTCCCTCCCTCCCCTCCTTCCCTCCCCTCCTTCCCCTTTCCTCCTCTACTCCCCCTCCCATCCAAAACCCAGCTCTCAATCCCCTCCCCCCTCCTTCCCCCTTCTCTCCCCTGCCCCTTCCCCCTCCTTCCCCCTTCTCTCCCCTGCCCCTCCTCCCCTCCCCTCTTCTGACCTCTCTTCTTACGTCCACCACGGGAGTGAGATAGAGAAGGGAAGGGGAGGGGGGGAGAATAACTCTCCCCGGTAGTCGTCCCCAATGGGAGGTTGGAAGGGAGGGGGGTGAGGGGAGGGTGAAAGGGGGGTGAGGGGGGGGGAAGCTGTCGCCGTTTGAATCCGACGTCATCTCTCTAACTGGACAAGGGAGGGTTCACTTGGCTCCCCCTTTTTCTTGCGTGTGCGTGTGTCGAGGAAGAGGATGTGTGGGGGGGGGGGGGGGGGGGGGGGGGGAGGATAAGGGGTGCTATTATCATTATCATTACTATTTTTAATATCATCGTTGTTATTATCATCGTATTATTATTATTATCATTATTATTATTATTATTATTATTATTATTATTATTATTATTATAATGATAATAATAATAATTATTATTATTACTACTATTATTATCATTCATCATGATCTATTCTGTAACTACACCGTGGGATATAAACGTATCCTCTCGTCGGTTTAGGAACTGCATTCGATCGAATCACATTATAACAGAGGCAAGAGAGAGAAAAAAAAAAAAAAAAACATGAGAAAACAAGGAAAAATACGAATTATGTTTAAAAAATGATTTTCTTGTATTTCAGTTTCCTAAATTGCAGGCAACTTCTAATTATTCTCAGATGTACATGAGAATACATATTACTAGACTTGCAAGATTTCAGTGTCATATATAATTTCATATATGCTATTACTATCATCATTATTGATATTATTTTCTATGATTATTATCAACATTGTTATCAGTATCATTATTATTGTCTTTATAATTTTTATCCTCATAATCATCGTTACTAGTATCTATTATCATTATAATTATTTTCATCATTATTAATATTACTCTTAGCAGTAGTATCATTATCAATATTATCATTATCATCATTATCATCATTACTATTATCACCATCATCACTACTAAAATCATCATTACCATAATCATTTTTCATCATAGTTAATATCATCATCATAAATATCATCATCATCATAAACATCATCATCATCATAAATATAATCATCATCATAAATATCATCATCATCATAAACATCATCATCATCATAAATATCATCATCATCATAAACATCATCATCATCATAAATATCAAAATCATCATAAACATCATCATCATAAATATCATCATCATCATAAACATCATCATCATCATCATTAGGGAGTAAAGTTCCCAAATTCCCAAGCATTCCTTACAATTCCCCCAGAGATCCTAGAGAAGGTCCTAGAGAATCCTTCTCATACACACGAGCATCTTATTCCTGTTTCTGACTTGAGTCTCTCAAACGCCGCCTCCACTTCACCCACGGCGAACCTCCCTTTCATCCAGCGCCTCCATTTCACCCGCCGCCAGTGCCAACACCAACACCAAGCCGTCGTCATCCATTCGTATCCTCGCCCCTCATAATTCTACATCCTTCTACACCTCCGGCACGCATCCACACGCGGCGTTCCTCTCGGCTCTCATATCCGCATTCAAATTAGCCGGAACTCAGCTCTCACAGATCATATTAGAGGATTCTGAAGAAGCTGTCGAGCTGAGCCTCCGTCCGTCATGGCGAGCGGTTGCGATGTTTATTGTGGGGTGACAGGAGCTTCGTTCTTCGGGGCTTGCGAGGAACGGGCGTGTGTACGGGCGTGTGAACGGGCGGGTGAACGGGCGTGTGAACGGGCGTATGAACGGGCGTGTGAACGGGCGTGTGAACGGGCGTGTGAACGGAGGTGTGAACGGGCGTGTGAACGGGGGTGTGAACGGGCGGGTGAACGGGGGTGTGAACGGGCGTGTGAACGGAGGTGTAACGGAAGGGGGATTGGAAGGTGGGAGGAGAATAGAATGATGCTTTTTTGGTTTTGTTTTCTTCCTTGGCGGATTGGAGGGGGGTTAGAACGCATAGAAACAGACGCAAACATAGATAGAAACACACACATAAACAAAAGCACAAACACACATATACACACAAGCACATCACACACACACACCCAAATAACACACACCCACAAACACACACGGACACACAAACAACAAACATGCACAAACACAACACACGCTCAAAGCACACACACACACACACACACACACAAACATCACACATATACAAGCATAACACACACATACAAACAAAGACACACACACGCAAGCAACACACACAAACACAAGCAGACAAGCACAAGTAACACACATACGCACAAACAACACACGCACAAACACACACCCACCCAAACAACACACACACACACAAACAAACACACACAAACAACAAACATACACCCATCTACCCACACCAACCCAATGCAACTGTCAGTTTATCTATACACGTATGTCCACAACAACGTACTTATGAACAGGTACACTGAAATCCAATAATCTATTACCGAAAACCAAAATAAAAGGAAAGAAGCGGAGATAAAGAGGAAATTGATGCAGCTCGAAAAGGAGAAAGGGAAAGACAAGGAAGAGAGAGATTGAGAGAGAGAGAGAGAGAGAGAGAGAGAGAGAGAGAGAGAGAGAGAGAGAGAGAGAGAGAGAGAGAGAGAGAGAACGAGAGAGAGAGAGAGAGAGAGCGAGCGAGCGAGAGAGAGAAAGAGAGAGAGATAGATAGATAGATAGATAGATAGAGAGAGAGAGAGAGAGAGAGAGAGAGAGAGAGAGAGAGAGAGAGAGAGAGAGAGAGAGAGAGAGAGAGAGAGAGAGAGAGAGAGAGAGAGAGAGAGAGAGAGAGAGAGAGAGAGAGAGAGAGAGAGAGAGAGAGAGAGAGAGAGAGAGAGAGAGAGAGAGAGAGAGAGAGAAAGAGAGAGAGATAGATAGATAGATAGATAGAGAGAGAGAGAGAGAGAGAGAGAGAGAGAGAGAGAGAGAGAGAGAGAGAGAGAGAGAGAGAGAGAGAGAGAGAGAGAGAGAGAGAGAGAGAGAGAGAGAGAGAGAGAGAGAGAGATAGAGATAGATAGATAGATAGATAGATAGATAGATAGATAGATAGATAGGTAGATAGAGAGAGAGAGAGAGAGAGAGAGAGAGAGAGAGAGAGAGAGAGAGAGAGAGAGAGAGAGAGAGAGAGAGAGAGAGAGAGAGAGAGAGAGAGAGAGAGAGAGAGAGAGAGAGAGAGAGAGAGAGAGAGAGAGAGAGAGAGAGAGAGAGAGAGAGAGAGAGAGAGAGAAAGATAGATAGATAGATAGATAGATAGATAGATAGATAGAGAGAGAGAGAGAGAGAGAGAGAGAGAGAGAGAGAGAGAGAAAGAGAGAGAGACCGTATCACAGAAGATAATACAAACGTTCGCTCGCTCTTGGTAACGTTGATTTTAATTAGGCTAGGGAGATGGGGGGGGGGGGGGGAAGGGAGAGGAGGAGGAGAAGGAGAAAGGGAATATGAGAGGAGGGAAGGGAGAGGAAAGAAAGGGAAGGGGGAAGGAGTAGAAAGGAAAGGAGGAGGAGGACGATGTAGGGAGGGGAGAGAAAGAGGAGGAGGAGAGGGTGAAAAGAGAAGGAGAAGGAGGGGAGGAGAGAGAAAGAGATATAGAGGAGGAAAGGATGAAAGAGAGAAAGAGAATGAGGAGGTGAGACGGAGAAAAGGGAGGAGAGAAAAAGAGAGGAGGAAGGGATGAAAGAGAGAAAGAGAAGGAGAAGGAGGGGAGGAGAGAGAAAGAGAAATAGAGGAGGAAGAGATGAAATGAGAATGAGGAGGTGGAACGGAGGAGAGGAAGGAGAGAGAAAGAAAAGGAAGAGGAGGAGGAGGGAGAGAAGGGAAGGGAATGAAAAAATGAGGGGGGTGGAAGGGAGAGAAAGAAAAGGAGGAAGAGGAGGAAGGGAAGGGAGAGGGAAAGGAGGAAGAGGAAGGGCAGAAAGAAAAGAAGGAGGAGGAAAGGAAAGGCGAGAAAGAGATCGAAATGGAAGGGAGAAGGGAAAACGGGAGACGGTAAACAGGGGAGAAATAAAAAGAAAAGGAAAGGAGAGGGGAGAGGAAAAGGGAAGGAAAAGAGAAAGGGAGAAGAGGAGGGGGATAGGGAGTGGGGGATAAAGAGAAGAGGGAGCAATGAAGAGAGTTGGAGACAGGAAAGTAAGAAGGGAAAGGGGGAAGAAAACGGGGAAGAGAAATGAGAACAAAGAAGGGGGAGAGAGGAAGAAGAAGGAGGATGGAGAGAGAGAGAGAGATAAGGAGAAGGATGAAGGGGAGGGAGAAAAGGGATAAGAATGAGTGAAAGAAAGACGGAGAGAGAGAATAAGTAAGGAGAACGATGAAGGGAAAATAGAAAAAGGAAAGTACAAATATAAGAAGAGAGGAGAGAGAGAAAGAGAAAGAGAAAGAGAATGAGGAGGAAGGAAAGAGAAAGAGAAAGAGAATGAGGAGGAAGGGAAGAGAAAGGAGGAATAGAAGGGCACAGGGGGAGATACAACGTAATTATGCAAATGGTATTGAAGCATCCTGTGGCTTGGGGACAATGCTCGTTCAAGTGGCTTCAGGTGTTCCGACGTTTGTTTGAGCTCGGATCCCTATGAACAAGAAGGTCGGTGGGCGTATAGGGGGGGGGGTGTTGGATCCCTACGAACAATTGTGGACCGCCTAGTGAACGTTATGGTAAACATGTGTAATTAAGAATTTTATGACAACGTGATAGGATAATAAAGATAATGTCAGGCTGTGAAAAAAACAAAAACAAAAAAAAAACGATGTGTTCGTTCGAAGAAAACACACACACACACACACACACACACACACACACACACACACGTACACACACACACACACACACACACACACACGCGCGCGCGCGTCTCCCTATTCATTTATAAGCTACTTATAAAGAGTGTCCACGTGCACACATATGTCTGCAAACGTATCCTTATATGATGTTCGTATCCATGGCGTCATTATAAATCGGATTATCAGTATTACCGCATATCCTGTCTTACAACACTCAAGATCCTGCAACAAGTCATCACTTCAGACGAAGTTGATTTGCAAGACGTTTTTTTTCTTCTTCTGTTGCAGGATATTTCCAAGTATCAATAACCTTTGAGAATCACATCAACAATCACATTATCAATTTAATTCGATGCTTATTCACAAAATTTAGACTTGGTCGGGATGCAAATATATATATATTTTTTTGTCAAGTGTATGGCAAGACTGGAATAAATTCTCTTGCTAAGGATAGTGGGGCATAATCTGTTATATGTTAATTGGGAAGAATTATTCGCTTGAATATGAATTATGTGATATAACAAGCTGATATATAACCCTGAAATTATGAGAGGACCCATCTGCCCGCGTTTGTGTGTGCGTGCGTGTGTGTGTGTGTGTGTGTGCGTGTGTGTATGTGTATGTGAGTGTGTGTGTGTGTGTGTGAGTGTGTGTGTGTGTGTGTGTGTGTGTGTGTGTGTGTGTGTGTGTGTGTGTGTATGTGTGTGTGTGTGTGTGTGTGTATGTGTGTGTGTGTGTGTGCGCCTAAATCCGGCTCTGACCGCTAGACCACTATACAAAAAAAAGGAAAAAAAAGAAAGAAAAAAAAAATAGTTTTGATTTATATACTTCCTCTCACAAAAAATAGTGTGACTGACATCAGCTATTAAATATATTAGATATTTTTTACTTTCTTGTCTCCCCATAAATAACCTTGCGTTTCTTTCTTTCTTTCTTTTTGCCAATCTCACTCTTCTCTCCGCTTCATATAGTGTTTTCTAGCAATAGTTTATAATCCTATATTTCCTTTGCTGATTTCATTGAAGATATAAACCAGACTTCAAAGCCGACAGAATAGGTATTGCAGCTCCTGTTGCATTGTTGTGGTTTATAAATAGTCAGATCGAGTGAAATAAAGTAGGAAATGACTTGCAAAACACTCTTCCGTG
>BOPN01001057.1:46681-49181 GCA_017312705.2 Penaeus japonicus
GTGCTGACGGGTAATAACTACTACCTGTGGAAGAGGAGAGGGGAGCGGGAGGGCCAAGGGTGGAGATAGGAGAGGAGGAGAGACGGAACTTGGATGAAAAGGAGCGGGAGTAAGGGAGGGGATGAATGGAGAGACAGAGAATGGATGGGAGGGGTGGAGAGGAGAAGGGTGGAGATGAGAGAGAGAGGGGGGGAGGGGAGAGAGAGAGGGGGGTAGAGAGAGAGGGGGAGAGAGAGAGAGAGAGAGAGGGAGAGAGAGAGAGAGAGAGAGAGAGAGAGAGAAGGAGAGAAAGAGAGAGATAGAGATAGATAGATATATAGAGAGAGAGTGAGAAAGAAAGCCAGAGAGAGGAAGGGAAGAAGAGAGTAGGGACGTGAAGGGACGAAAGAAAAAGGATACATTACCAAACAAAAGGAGAGAAAGAGAGGGAGTCAAGAAGAGAAAGAGGGAATGAAGAACAGGAGGGGAGAGAAGGCGACAAGGAGAGAAGTAACAAAGAAGCGAAAGAATAAAAAGAGCAGGGAAGACGAGAACAAAAGTAAGAAGGGCGAGGGAGAGGGAGGGAATGAGAGAAAGAGGTAGGGAGGGAGGGAAGGTGAAAGAGAGGGTGGGAGAAAGAGAGAGAGAGAGAGAGAGAGAGAGATAAAAAGAGAGGGGAAATGGAGTGAATGGAAGGTTGAAGAGAACTGCAGCAAACTGACGAAGGGAAGTCGAGGTTTGACTTTGGAGAATATAAAGGGGATTCGGATGAAAAGATAGGGGTCCTAATGATGAAGATTGAATGGGGAGAAAGAGAGGACGAGAGAGAGTGAGAGTGAGAGAGAGAGAGAGAGAGAGAGAGAGAGAGAGAGAGAGAGAGAGAGAGAATGAGAGAGAGGGGGGGGATGAGAAAGAGAGATAGAGAGAGAGAATGAGAGAGAGAGTTAGAGAAATAGAGAATGGGAGAGATAAAGACAGCAATATGGAGAGACAAAAAAAAACAGCCAAGAAAGAAGAGTGAGAACGAAAGAAACACTAACACGAATTACCACTTTATGTAAAACCCTTCGAGAGAGAGAAAAGAAAGGTAATTCAGCAGGGGAAAGTAAGAGAAAAACAGCCTGATAAAGAGTAGAAGGCGTGGAGGGAGAAGAGGAGCGAAGGCAAGAGAAAGCGCCCGTTTTCCGCCGCCGAGAAACTTCTGTCACGAAGGAAAATCAATAACCTGCTATCATCTCACATCAACAGGTGCTAGAAAATTTACCTCTCGTTTCACTTATCACGCATATCAAGCGGGCATTATGACTTACCCTTCCTGGGCCTCCCTCTCCCCTCTCCCCTTCCCCTTCTCTTCCCCTTCTCTCCTTTTCCTTCTCACTCCCCCTTTCTCTCCCCTCTCCCCCTTCTTCTCTCCCTCCCCTCTCCCTCTTCTCCTCCTCTCTCCTCCTTCTCCCCTCTCCATTTTCTCCTCCCCTTTCCCCCTTCTCCTCCCCTCTCCCCCTTCTCCTCTCCCTCCCCTTTCCCTCTTCTCCTCCCCACTGCCTCTTCTCCTCCCCACTCCCCCTTCTCCTTCCCTCTCTCCCTTCTCCTCCCCTCCCCTTTCCCTCTTCTCCTCCTCACTCCCCCTTCTCCTCTTCCTCCCCTTTCCCTCTTCTCCTCCTCACTGCCTCTTCTCCTCCCCTCTCCCCCTTCCTCTCCCCTCTCCCTCTTCTCCTCCCCTCTCTCTCTTCTCCTCCCCACTCCTTCTTCTCCTCCCCTCTCCCCTTTCTCCTCCCCTCTCCCTCTTCTCCTCCCCTCTCCCCCTTTCTCCTCCCCACTCCCCCTTCTCCTCCCCTCTCCCCCTTATTCTCCCCACTCCCCCTTTTCCTTCCCTCTCCCCCTTTTCCTCCTCATTCCCCCTTTCCCTCTCCTCTCCCCCTTCTCCTCCCCCTCTTCCCCTTCTCCTCTCTCCCCCTTCCGCTCCCCACTCCCCCTTCTCCTCCCCTCCCTTCCTTTTCCTCCTCACTCCCCCTTTCCCTCCCTTCTCCCTCTTCTCCTCCCCTCTCCCCCTTCTCCTCTTCTCTCCCTCTTCTCCTCCCCTCTCCCCCTTCTCCTCCAGTCTTCCCCTTCTCTTCCCCCTCTACCCCTTCTCCACCCCTCTCCCACTTCTCCTCCCCTCTCCCTCTTCCCGTCCCTTTTCCCACTTACCCTCCCCACTCCCCCCTTCTCCCCATTCCCCATTCTCCTCCCCTCTCCCACTTCTTCTTCCCACTCCCCCTTCTGCTACCCCATTCCCCATTCCCCTCCCCTCCTTTCCTTCTCCTCCCCACTCCCCTTCCCCCTCCCCACTCTCCCTTCTCCTCCCACCACTCCCCCTTCCCCTCCCCTCTCCCCCTTCTCCCCACTCCTCCTCCCCCTCCGTTTTTAATCAATTGAGTATTTACGTAAAAGCTTATCTATCTACCTTTCTATCTATCTGATTATCTGTTTATCGATCTCTCTATCTTTGAATATATCAATATATCAATACACACACATATAT
>BOPN01001057.1:89181-94181 GCA_017312705.2 Penaeus japonicus
GTTTCGAGTCTATAAGGCAAGATATGTGATTAACGTTTCGATATTGCATGTAAAAAGAGAGAATCTGAATTGTTGAATAATTATTTCTCATTAATACCTAATACATCATATTTGCCACAATAAACTTATAGCACATTAAACTGACCAGATGCACAGATCATCAGTGTCCCATGACGTTCAACAGAATATATAATTCATTACATATGAGACTAAAATGGCTCATGGTAGTTTGTTTAGATAATCATATGTAAGTTCCCTCGCTGTTATATAAATGTTTAGAGTTGAGAGTTGCAATAAAAAAGTTAATGGATTTTATAAAAGGTTTGATATAAATACAGTGTGCAGGTGGAGAAAGTTCAGAAAAGGATAATTCATTACTGAAATAATGCTAATGATAGTTATAATAATGATTTTGATAATGATAATGCTTATGACGATACTACAGTTGATAATGATAATAATGATAGTAGTAGTGATAACCATAATAACGAGGATAATGAAGATAATAGTAATAATAATGATAATAGTTATCATAATTGTAGTAATGATAATAATGATTGATAACAATAACTGTAATAAAAAATTATGATAAGGATAATACCAATAACAAAAACAACAATAACATCAAGAAACAAAATATAATCAATGAAACAAACCAATGATAAAAAAAAACTTATGACATAAACTGCTAGCATGTCTAAAAAGGAATATAAAAATCATAATCCAATTTCGACCTCATCACAATCCTGAAAATACAAACCTCAAATCACATGTGATTGATTATATGTCTCCTTTTATTTACAGGTACGGATGCCGGGTCCCCAGTCTAGGTGAATTGTACCCTCTCTTGGCCAGGTAGGTGAGGACACATAGGAGGGACAGCATATCGCAACAAGATAGGAGATATGAGGTGCCATGATCCGCATGAGGAAAAAGGTTATAAAGAAAAGAAGAAAAAAAAACTGTAAGATGTTCAATTTCATATTTACGAATGATTAAATTTTAAGTATATATCGTTAAGAAAACATAAGGTTATAAACAAAAGGAAAGAAAAAAAGAACTGTAAGATGTTCAAATTCATATTTACCAATGATTAAATCCTAGATATATATCGTTAAGGAAACATAAGCCGGGGTTTTATATATCTCTTGTGACCTTATTGTCCCTTAATGTCTGTACTTCGAGTAGTTATTCTCTCTCAATATATTCAAATTTTGTACATCTACATGTCGCGTAAGTATTACGAATTATTCGAAACCTTAAAAAATTAATTTTGTTTTGCTTATTTTTGTTTCTTCTTGTGGGGTGTTTACATCATTGTGTCCTGAAATGTTGTACCATTTCATTGTCGGATTAAAGCCTGGGATTTCAAAACGATAAGACGATATGTATTGTCCAGAAAATCAGAGAAAACAAAACGAAATGGAGTATTTTACGATAGAAGACGTTCGGTCAAATAAAACGCCACTGCACTTCACAAGTGGTAGGATATTGTCTTCGTATCGGCGAAGTTTTGTGTATTCGATAATCTATATAACTTCTTTTTAAGTAGGCGTATAGAAATAATGATGTAACTTCACTAAATTTGCATTTCCCGATAACCGTGACGGACTTCAGTATGGAAGCAAATGCAAAGTACAGTGTATGTATACTCTAGAATCTTTTTTTTCCGAATCCTAAAACAAAAAAAAGGACATAACTGATAAATCTTAAATACGAAAAAACGACATACTCTGAGCGTCGAAAAAAAAAACGATTCGCTCTCTGCGATTCTACTTCAATTGAAACCAATTAGACGCGAGTTTACATTCATCCCTGGTAAATAAATCCCAGAGATGCCAATTATCATTCCACCTTGAGTTATCGCATTACTCAGCGAACAGCCAGCCGCCCACGCCTCCTCTCTGTATGGGCGTAGAGAAACAGCCGGGCCTCCTCTCTGTATGGGCGTAGAGAAACAGCCGGGCCTCCTCTCTGTGTGGGCGTAGAGAAACAGCCGGGCCTCCTCTCTGTGTGGGCGTAGAGAAACAGCCGGGCCTCCTCTCTGTGTGGGCGTAGAGAAACAGCCGGGCCTCCTCTCTGTGTGGGCGTAGAGAAACAGCCGGGCCTCCTCTCTGTGTGGGCGTAGAGAAACAGCCGGGCCTCCTCTCTGTGTGGGCGTAGAGAAACAGCCGGGCCTCCTCTCTGTGTGGGCGTAGAGAAACAGCCGGGCCTCCTCTCTGTGTGGGCGTAGAGAAACAGCCGGGCCTCCTCTCTGTGTGGGCGTAGAGAAACAGCCGGGCCTCCTCTCTGTGTGGGCGTAGAGAAACAGCCGGGCCTCCTCTCTGTGTGGGCGTAGAGAAACAGCCGGGCCTCCTCTCTGTGTGGGCGTAGAGAAACAGCCGGGCCTCCTCTCTGTGTGGGCGTAGAGAAACAGCCGGGCCTCCTCTCTGTGTGGGCGTAGAGAAACAGCCGGGCCTCCTCTCTGTGTGGGCGTAGAGATATATATATATATATATATATATATATATATATACTGTACATATGTATGTGTGTGTGCCCATCTATTTGCTTATTTGTCTATTTATTAATGTTGTATCTACGACCATTCAGGCAACCTCAATCAAACAATTATACGGTATTCATTAAAATAATTCAAAATAATTCCAGTCGCATTTCCCCGAGCGAAGGTCATAAACCGAGGGGGAACTATGGTATCCAGTTAGCTAATGTGTTTAATGGCAATTCACACCAACGAGTCGTTTGGGTTTCTCATCAAACTTCCATTTTGGGGACGAATTTGTTTTTATGTGACTGTTTTATCTTTATGTTTATAATTACTGTATATTTATGATTAGGTGTTTTATTAGGGAGAAGGGAGACAGAAGCGATTATAGGGAAAAATAACATTTAACTTAATCTCAATTTTGGAAACGCTGTCAAAATTGAGTAAGAAAAGATCACCTTTGCCTAATAATCAAGCAAAGAAATTAAATTATTTTAAAAAGGTAGACTTACTTGACAAGCTTATATATTACGTGGATCGTTAAGTAACTAATGTCTATAAGTATTATGATCATTACAAAAGCAATGATGTCAATTTCTTTACTGCTTTAAAGAAATCGGACACACGTTTCAATTGCCTCTATATGTTAATTAATTAAAAGGCGATTTCGATGAACGAGCCCTTTTAACAACTCTAAAAAATGTTTATTAGCATTTCTCACACTTTTCTTAAGCTATTCATTGCAAGTTTTTAGGAAGAAGAATTTAAGAGCTATCAATTCATGTGTCATTTCTTATTTGCTTTTTCACGCATGATCTACAAGAATGTGGGTTAGAATATACTTAAGAATGATTCCGGTGTTTGGTTATGATGATGAAGCTATGTAGTCATTATGTGGAATGTCATTTAGGCAATTTTCTTAATATTACGTTGGTTTATATATATCGTTAGTTTTGGCGACATGGTCACATACACGTATATTGCTTACGCTGAAATAAAAGATAACTGTCTTAAGATCTCAATTATATTCTCAATTATATAATATTTACCCACAGATATAATCCATAAGCTATATGGATGAGGTTAAATGATACCATAAGCACCACGTGGCTTTTCTTTATTGATATGTTTAATCGCCGGAACTTCTAATCGTGGAGCAATCATGCATGCATTTATCTGCTTGCACTTTCTTGGCTCCGTGTGCGAGACGCGAAGAGGGAAAAAAAAAAAAAAAAAAAAAAATCACGGTGGAATTATATTAGCGATGGCATATCTCGCGGTCATTAAGTCCAAAGATATCGATAGGAAAAGTCTGCATATAATTTTTTTCCCCTATCATTTCCTCGCATTGCCAAAACAGGTTTAAGATCTACAGATTGAAGTATTTACTGACTCCCGGCTGGCAACACCGCCATGAGAGGCGCCATCACTACTGAGTACACAAACTTTGGCGCACTTTCGACATTATATTTTGGCGCGTTCGTTTGGAGGGAGGAAACTTTTTTATAACAGAATATGTATCCACCATTGATTTATTTCCGGCCCTGTCGTACCCAAAGGCGTTGTGACTTATTTTCCAAGCTGCGGTATTTTATTTACGGGAAGGTCAAACTTTTTCCCGCCAATTTTAAAAGCCGACTTACCGCGTAACCTTGAAAACTCTTCTCCTTTCCCCGTAAAATTAATCCTGATTATAATCTATTTGTGTACAGTAAAAACATCACGCTTCTGCTGCAATCGACGATAATGAGTTGCCTCCCTTACGCAAATATTAACGATACTGATTATTTTTTCCCCCCTTTTTGTTCTTACGCCGAACTCCACTTCGGATATAGGAGTCTTCTGGCGGGAAATATAACCCTCTGTCAACACCTGTATTTCTTCCGGCCTTTCTTATAGCGCTGCCGCCGCTGTCACAATAAACCATTTCTTGCATTTCATGATTGATAGCCAATCGTCTTCCGCCGGCGTACCTATTCACCTTCACTCCCGCCCGCCCCCCCCCCCCCTCACGCACACACACACACACACACACACACATACCCATTGCTTCCCTACTCTTTTTCACTTCGGCGTTTACCTTTTCGTCAGACAGACAGAAAGGATATATCAAGATTTATTCACCTATCTATCTAAATGATTGAACTATTTGTTGTATGTTTGAGTAAAAGCGAGTTTTATTATGTTTATCATTTTTCTTTGATTAATTTGTTTAGGTAAAACGGACTAAACATAAAATCCAGTTTCAAGATTTTTTTCGATGTTACATTAAATAATAGCATGTGAAAAAAAACATACAGTACAAACTCTTTGACCGAAATAGCCTAAAACTCCTTCAATTTGATATCACCTTTATATAGAGTGATGCACCGGAATAGTTTAAAATTATGTGTAAATTTGACTTTTCCGTTTTTTGTTGTTGTTGTTGTTTTTTTCAATAGTTTCCACGTGTTTCTGAAAAAAAAAAAAAAAAAAAAAAAAAAAAAAAAAAAAAAAACTTAAAAATCACCTTCGT
>BOPN01001057.1:104181-106681 GCA_017312705.2 Penaeus japonicus
AGCTTCCAGGAGCGATAGGCCTTCGCCAATCCTGATATTCTTTTATGGATATTGTGTTGTAATAATTAGTGGTTATCCTACGCGTAGGTCTTGTGATGAACCTCTGGTGATGAGTCTCGAAAGACAGCGAGACAAAATATCCTTAGGACTTGAACACCGAAAAGTGTTTTTGAAAAGTGTTTCATCACCGTCGCCCCTCCCCCCCATCCCCACTCCCCACTCCTCCCCCAGCAATTGGCCCATGTGTCAGCCTGAGATGATAATGATGTGTGATGAGTGTGATGAGTAGCCCAGCATGTGTCTGCCTCTTCCCATGCGTCCTCCTCCTCCTCCGCCGCCGCCGCCGCTCAGGTGAAACTCAATCATGGGGACATCAACTTGGAAACAATCTCTTTTGCGCATCGATAATGTCATTTTAACCCCGCTCTCTCTCTCTTCCTGCGCCGCTCCCTCTCGCCCCGCGCCCAAGGGAAACCGGACACAAACACACACACAGAGAGAGTATCAAACACGAAATGAGAGACCTAGCAGAAGAAGGAAGAGCGGACAACAAAAGAAAAAAGGAAAGAAACAAACGTTCGTCCCGACTCCGAAGACTTGGCACCTCGGATGCTGTTATTGATTTCCTATGACGTCACTACAGTAGTTCCAGATTTCACCACCTGCGGCGCTGGCGGGGGTTTTAACGTCATCGCTAAGGTGCCAGCACTTTTTTCTGATTGGTGGAAAGCAAAGCAAAAATTGGAATGCAACATCCACTGTCTCCACGAAATGCTTGATTAATTAGTAACGGCACGTGACAGATATAAATCAGTTGCGTATTGTTGATAAGGCGTTGCAACTTTTTCTTATTCAGTTCGTCAGGTCAACTGTCTTTATGTTATAATAGTATGATGGTTCCACTTACGCGTTTGTTTTTAGATTACGTATGTACTATACGTCCTGAAAGCTTCTACGAATATTTTCCTTTCTTCTGCGTAATATGGAATGCCAGTCTTGTTAGTAATTCTACTCTGCAAATTGCTTTCCTGGGGTCATGATTATCTTGTTCAAGGATTATCATCGTTGCATTATTGTTAACACTAATAGTAACATTAATAGTAACGTTGATATCAAATGGAATGTTTTTTTTTTTCAATTATGGTGAATTTCAGCATCTTTAATTAAGAGCTGGGGCAAAAAATGCAGGATCATCATCATTGCCTCTTTAATTATCCTCGTATGAACATCACCATCATTATCATCATCATCATCATCATCATTTCATCATCGTCAACTTCATTTTCATCTTCATCATCATCGCAGTCATGATAATGATAATGATGATTTTAACGATGATAATCATAATAATGAAAATGATAATGATATGAAAACAATGATGATAATCAAATAATGATAATAATGTTACTAATAACCATGACAATAGCAATTATAAGAATAATGATGATGATGATGACAGTAATTAGAGTAATAATGAAAAAAATAACAACAGTGATATGGATAATGATAATAATAATCATAATAATAATCATAATGATAACAACAACAATACCAATGATAATTATGAGTGTATTAATGTTAGTGATAATGATAATGATAATCATAATAATAGTAATGATAATAATAATCGTAATGATAATGATGATGGCAATGTTATTATGACTAATGATAACAATAATGACAACAATAAGGAAAAATACAATAATAAAAATGAAAATGATAATACCAATAACAACCAAAGTAATAAAAGCAAAACAATAGCAACCGGAAACATAATCATCATCATCACCATCATCCTCATTTCCTTCACCCTCATCCTCATTGTCTTCACCATCATCCTCATTTTCGTCACCATCATCCTCATTTTCTTCACCATCATCCTCATTTTCTTCACCATCATCCTCATTGTCTTCACCATCATCCTCATTTCCTTCACCATCATCCTCATTTTCTTCACCATCATCCTCATTTTCTATACCATCATCCTCATTGTCTTCACCATCATCCTCATTTTCTTCACCATCATCCTCATTTTCTTCACCATCATCCTCATTTTCTTCACCATCATCCTCATTTCCTTCCCCATCATCCTCATTTTCTTCACCATCATCCTCATTTCCTTCACCATCATCCTCATTTCCTTCCCCATCATCCTCATTTCCTTCACCATCATCCTCATTTCCTTCACCATCATCCTCATTTTCGTCACCATCATCCTCATTTCCTTCACCATCATCCTCATTTTCTTCACCATCATCCTCATTTTCTTCCCCATCATCCTCATTTTCTTCACCATCATCCTCATTTCCTTCACCATCATCCTCATTTTCTTCACCATCATCCTCATTTCCTTCACCATCATCCTCATTTCCTTCACCATCATCCTCATTTCCTTCACCATCATCCTCATTTTCTTCACCATCATCCTCATTTCCTTCACCATCATCCTCATTTCCTTCACCATCATCCTCATTTCCTTCACCATCA
Organism: Penaeus japonicus; assembly: GCA_017312705.2. Lineage (NCBI taxonomy): Eukaryota > Metazoa > Arthropoda > Malacostraca > Decapoda > Penaeidae > Penaeus > Penaeus japonicus. Next base: position 106,669 of record BOPN01001057.1, read on the forward strand.
TCCTCATTTCCTT
>BOPN01001057.1:151681-154181 GCA_017312705.2 Penaeus japonicus
AATCTAGCAAGGTGCCCAATGATGCGGATTCGGAGGTAAGAGGATGATTATTACTTCTTTTAGCATAATCATTGTCATCTTTTCATTATGATGATTTTTTAACGTTATTTTTATCATTATCATCATTTCATTATGATGATTTTTTAACGTTATTTTTATCATTATCATCATTTCATTATGATGATTTTTTAACGTTATTTTTATCATTATCATCATTTCATTATGATGATTTTTTAACGTTATTTTTATCATTATCATTGTTATCATTTTAATGTTTTTATCATTATTGTTATCATTATTATTGTTATTATCATTATCATTATTATTATTATTATTATTATTATCATTATTATTATTATCATAATTATTATTATCATTATCGTTATTACTCTTATCATTTTCATTATCATTATCATCATGATTACTCTTGATTATCATTACAATTATTATCATTATTATCATTATTATCATTATCACTGTAATATCATCATTATCAATATCCTTGTTATTATCATTATTGGCATTATTATCATTATCCTTATTATCATTACTATGGTAATAATGATCATTATCATCATCATTTATATCACAATAATTATCATTACTTTTATCATCATCATTATCATTCTAAATATCATTATCATCATTATCATTATTAGTGTCATCATCATCATCAATATGAGAATTATCATTTTTATCATCACTTTCATCACAATAACTAACATTGCTATTATCAATATCATCATTACAGTCATCATTATCAGAATCATTATCATCATTATTCATAATTATCTTCATCTTGATCATGATTATCTCCATTCATCACACTTCCTATCATCAAAATCATCACCATCATAGACATACAGTGTATGATGTATTTTCTTGTATTGTCATTAGTATCATTAATATCGGCACTATTACCATTCATTCATCATCATATTTTCTCTTGATTCTTCTGTTATCATTATCACTATCATTATCATGATTATTACTACATATTTTCAGTATTACTTTTATTATCGTTATCATTAGTGTTTATGTTGTAATCGTTTTTACTATTCAATAGCATCATTGATTTTAATAATGTTAGTTTTATTAGTATAATAATTGTGATTGTCATCATTTTCATTATTATTATCATTATTAATATCCTCATTATTGTCAGCATTATTATCATTAACATCTTCATTATTGTTAATATTACAATCCTTATTATACAATAATCATCATTATTATTTACATCATTATTATTATCATCATTATTTTTATATTTATATCATCGTTATTATCATATTTTTATGATCATTATTATATTTTTATCATTATTATTATATTTTAACCGTTATCATTATATTTTTATCATCATTATTATTATATTCTTACCATCATTGTTATTATATTCTCATCATCCTTATCATTATTATCACTATTATAAGTATCATCATTAGTGTTATCATCATCATCTGCATTATTGATATCATCATCATAGTATTATCTTTATCGATAATTTTATCCCCATTTTGTCAGCATAATTAGCCTCGCTGTTAGTATTATCATTACTATCATTCCTGTCTTTTTTATATATTTATTGTGGTCGTTACTGCTTCTGTTGCTGTTGTTATGAGTAATAGTGTTACTGATTTTATTTCTGATTCCAATATTGCTATTATAATCATATTAGTATCATTGTAATTATCCCCATTATGATAATTATCAAAAGTAGTTTTCTCATCACCGTTGTTATTATATTTTTCCATTATCTCTGTCCTCGTCTTCACTGATGGTATTAGGCGAAACAAAAAATCATATGACAGTTTCCAAAAATGTAATTCAACAGCCGAAAATGTGTCATAGCCATAAACACTCTACAGGTGGCCTTTCCGATATACTTTTATACATCTGTTGCAATTAATCAAATTTGGTACACGAGACTTGTGAAAACTATGGCACTAATGAATCTGAAATTATATCATATAATTATATATTGTATATTATAATTATGTGATTATATAATTGTAAAAGTCAGGCTTGGATTGCAGTGCGATGTCACCGAAAACATTTTTTCTTTCTTTTTTTTCTTTTCTTTTTTAATCGAGAAGATGCACCCAGATTGATGGTGGTTGATGAATGGCTGACGTGTTGGTGATGATACTTGTTGATGAACATATCCCAGAACCGATGTTTTGGGGGGACGTTTGTTGCGACAGTCTTCCCGAAATCAAGTGCACCTCCGCCTCGAAAACTAAAATAAAGATATAAACCAAAATAAACCTCAAAATCTTGCCTCTAGGTGATGTCTCAAAGCGTCTTCGTGCTACAAGAAGACGGGGCGATCTTCGACCTCGAGCTCCTGCAGGACCATCACCTCCTCAACCGGATCTCCGAGTGGGACTATCCTATCTTTGACCTCCAGGAGAGTGCAGGCAACTTAATACTCAGTCAGGTAGGCTATGAGGATAGGTCTGACGTCATCACATTCTCGTTTCTATCGTAGGATTAT
>BOPN01001057.1:201750-204250 GCA_017312705.2 Penaeus japonicus
TCATATGATGTACTTACTCCCATTTTAATTATTACATTCCCTGGTGATTCCAATGCAGCAGAGAAGTTATTACTTTCCTTAACCAGTAATATCTGGCTGTTTTTGCTGCTTTACCATATTTCTTAGTGGGGAAGTTGGGGGTGAAAGCCTCTTCTGCCTTGGAATCCACATCCACAACCTCATCCGAGTTTGGAAGGGGATTCATCGTCCCTGTCCTTGCTTTGGGCGTGTTGGCTCCCGTTGGATTTTTGCTCAAGGGGTGGGAGGATGTCCCTGGCCAAGACTGGGGACACTGGAGGGGTAGTTTTATTACTGGCAGATGACCTCATCATCCCATTAAGGAATCAGGATGGTGTCGAAATTGGCACTTATGCAAGAAGTGGATTTTTAATCACTATTGTACACTTATCAAAATAGTAAAAAGATACACTGTTCTGACTACCCGTGCATGTCTGTCAGTCCTAATTGTTTAAAAAATGGAGCACAAGGTACCCATTTCCTCCACCCTGATAACCACTCACCCATGTTATGTGGCACCATCTGGTGCAATTTAGGGTAGAGGTGTAGATTTATTGAAACCATCACTCCTTCAGACAGTATCATATAACCCTTGACATTTCAGTTGACCCCATTGTTTGCACTGGAGGCACCGCATTTACAGCAAAGGACAAAGTTTTATCTGTTTGGGGTACAGATATGGCCTGCTTAATACTAGTGTTATCTTCACAGGAGCCTTAGCCTAAGCATCCCAGGAGGAGGGACACATTATTCATACAGACTCCATGGTACCTATTGATACCCTACAGCAAGGCATGCATAATGACCATACCACCTGACCATTATTTCCACAATAGCTTTACGAATTCTTGGTCAGGTTAAACATAATTTTCAACTTGGTCCCCAGCCACACTGGCATCCATAGGAATGACTTCATAGATCAATCAGCAGAGCTCGATAGGCAACAGATAAAATTAAGCATTAAAATTAATACTGCCGCTGTTGAGATGATTGTGCCTGTCACTAATAAATGAATCATAAAGTCAAAAGGATTTACAGATGGAAAGGTTTCAAGAACTTGTCCTTATATAAACCTGCTATAGGATTCAACTTGGGTTACTTGTCATTAAGAGATTGCACTTGGGCAGTTTCATAAAACGAGACAAGCGAGCCAGAAGACACGTGGGATCAGCCTAAGATCACAGTCATGCTCCTCTCCTCTTTTTTGTTTTTCTTGCTTTGCGGCCCCTTTTTTGTTTTACTTCTCGGTGAAGTTTGTGTTGTCTTTCACCTCATTCTTCTTACACTTAGAGATAATAATAACACAGTATTTTATCTATTTTGTTATTATTTACTTAAGTAATAAGTTAGGTAAGTATCATTTACTGATCATGGGCCTAGACATTACAAAGAAAAAAATAAGAGAGGACATACTGGTGGTGTCACCCACCCCCATCTTTTAGTCTCTTTTTAATCCATTTAACTTTGCCAGCTCTATCTTCCCAACAGCTCTCCACACACACACACCTTCCTTACACTCCATATCTAATTACATTTGTATTTTTAGAACTTCTATTGCTTTGATGTAATGAATAAAATAGATAGCTTTAAGTTATCAAGACCCCATATGTCACCTTCCCACCACCACCATTTCCTAACTGGCTAGAATGGGGCAGTTGGCTGATTAATTGTCCGGTTTTCACTGGTTGTAACTTGGGCCACCTGAGGGATGGGGTTACTAATGCTTCCTAGTGCACTTCTGATGGAAAACACTTATTTTTCATATCATCTCATTTGAAGGATAGGAGTTGCAATTTTTACTTCATCAAAATTCTCCTATAGAGATAACTTTGCTGCTCAATTTTCTGTCAACATTTAAGAGGAACAGATCATTCATATTTGCCATTTGTTATTGATTGCTTTTGATAGATCCTAACACATCCCTAGATTACCACTTGCTGCCAAAGAAATATGAAGAAATTCTTGAACTATGACAGAAGCCTCACCTTACCTTTGCTCTTTGCTTTTTGAAGCCGATTTAGAATCCCCTTCCTCTTTCATTAACACATTGCAGATGGGCAGTCCACAGGATGGGTTTTATTTCAGAGCCAGGCAGTTTCATGCAACATACCTTGACTCTTCCCAATCTCTTTCAGTCACTTTTTTTTTATTGTATTGAGAGACTTAAACATGTCATATGACAGGTTCTATTAATTCTGAAGTTGACTAAAATTGTAGAATAGGGTCACTAACTTCTCATTATTTTCTTTATAATCAGTGTGATACAAATATTGCTGTTTATGGGAGGATTAAAAGCAACTTTATTTTTTTCATATTCATGCACTGTCGTGAACGAATGCAAAAAATATATACACAATGAAGATGATATGAAGAGGTAGAGAAGAGGAAGGAACCCTGTGCTTATGACTGTGAGTGCCATAGTACAAGGCAGTCCTACTGGCATAGGCAGATTGTAGACACTGGGCATGGTTTAAGTCCCCTT
>BOPN01001057.1:211750-214250 GCA_017312705.2 Penaeus japonicus
GACATGGCTTTCCTTCTGGCCGGCACACCAGGTGACCGGGCGTGTAGCTCTTAGCTGAGGCCAGAGCGGATGAATAGCCTGAAGCATTAGGCTTACGCTTTTGAAATATCCCAGCGTTTGGACCATTTGGAGCCAAAATACCCACTCAACAGCTATTCAGAGCCAAAACAGCCAAATCAGTTGGATTGAAAGACACATGTAATATTTCATGCTCTTTCACTTTTTATTGTCATTACATTGCTGACATTATTTTTCACTTTTTCCATGATTGCTATCTTATTATGAAAGAGAGAGAAGAAAAAATGGAAATACAAAAATAAATGATAAGAAAAATATATGGAAGTAATCGTAGTTTACTTATTAAATAATGCAATTCAGAATAGGTATCAGAAAACAGGAGAGAGAGAGAGAGAGAGAGAGAGAGAGAGAGAGAGAGAGAGAGAGAGAGAGAGAGAGAGAGAGAGAGAGAGAGAGAGAGAGAGAGAGAGAGAAAACATAAAAAACATGTAATGTATACAATAAAACAACTTTTACATAGTACTGGATGATTACTGAAAACAAACACATGCATCCATCTACATATTTAAGTATGCACACAAACATACCTCTTTATCATCATATAATCATAATATTCATCATATATATTATGTGTACTAAATTCACAATCTTGGTTGATAATTCATCCCTCGTCACAAAAATATTGATCCTCAGTTTCAGTGGGAGGGAGCCGAACATAACGCCTATCATTAACCCTTTCCCGACGGGGCACTCGCTATGCGAAGACCCCTATGCCGGGCGATTGCAATATTGCATTGAAATCGTCACACTGGCATGACGCCCCGGCATCGGGAGTTTGGCTGTGTCACACGGGTGTGACGCACCATCGTCATAGGGTTAAGAGATTACTGAAATATTTAGATGACAGGAAAAACTCAAGACTATGGGCCCAGCTCTCCCATATACATAATTTTACCAATAGATTTTTTTTTTTTCAAATTGAAAAGGAAAATTGAAATTCATAAATGTACTAGACTGACCACAAATTGTACCCTCTACATTCATGTATCTGTACATGGTTGACCAGTTATGGGTTAATGGAGCACTGAAATACCAGTTCTGAAGAAAAAAAAAAAATTTAATTGCAGAAAAAAAGAAGAAAAAAAGTTCACACTTAATGCAACAATGACCTACCTCTGAACATTCCTGTCTAACATGAGAGAAAAAAACATGACTTGGTGACAGCTTAAGGTATCTGATGAGAAGAGTTGGTAGTCCTGATACAAAGGAGGGTACAGCCCCCCTATGTTGGAGCATGTGCACATATACTTCAGCTGCCTGAAACACCAATGATAAAAGTTAGGAAGGAAGGATGGAAGGATGGAAGGATGGAAGGAAGGAAGGAAGGAAGGAAGGACAGACAATAAAAATCATTCTTCCTGGTATGAAAATTAATGAGAATTTCTTTAGGTTTCCTGTAAAAGAAATGAATACAATGAAAATGTAAATCAATTACCTTAAAAGGTCTTTCTATCAAGCAAATGAACAATACATCTTTGTAAGAAACTGACCTGAGTATCAAAGACATTATTCAAATTAATGCCAAACTGATGATGCAACATATCTTCCATGGCTCTGCAATCGTGCACCACCTTTAGGACTGCATTATCTTTCAGAACATCTCCCAGCCCCTTTTCAAGAGCTTCACCTGCTCCAATCTTGGCCATATCAAACAGGAAGATAATGCTAGTGGTGGCTACGCTAAACCAGGCAAGACTCCCTCCGCGTCCTAGGTTCTGACCTTCCATGCTGATGGAAATGGTGTTCTCATTTTTGATGAATTCTAACTGAAGTAACGGTAGAAACAAAATATATAAAGAAAATGCACAAACAAGCAAGCATTCATGTATACATACAAATATATTTAAGTATATATTCAATATGTATGCATATACATATATTTGAATCAATAGCAGATCTCCATGACCATTGAAAGAAGGTATAGCAGAGCCACATGATCATAAGAAAAAAAAAAGATGAGCAAATAAAACCTAAACACATTTTGCAATACTAAATCCATCAGCATGTCTACACCAAATCAGAGTGAAGAACAAAATATCCCTCACAGAGTAAAACAAAAGAAAAACTTACTGCTTTCACGTAAGCATCTTCCAAGTTATCAACAACAAGCCATTTAGCTGGTCGTGGTATTCTTGCAGGCGGTGGTGGCGGAGGTTGCTTCTCCTTATCAGCTGACTCTCTTCCATCAGACGAAGATGCAGGATTGTTTTCCACTCTGCCTAAAAGCACATCTTCATCTAACTGGTTTGTGTCATATCCAATTAGGTGGGGCGGCACTATCTTCTTCATGAGGAGCTGTTTTCCTCTCTGGTCTTCTTGATAGACATCCTGAGGGAGTACATTTTGGGTAACACTGAAACTGTTCAAGCTTATCTACACTGAATCGTATGGCCATGATACTGTAGCTTAGCCTGTTAAAGAC
>BOPN01001057.1:229250-234250 GCA_017312705.2 Penaeus japonicus
ATATATATATATATATATATATATATATATATATATATATATATATATATATATATATATATATATATATATATGTATGTATATATATATATGTATATACATATATGTATATACCATGCAAAGCTTGTACTTCACATGGAATAGGGTTGTATTAACAAATGGGGTAAATTTTGAAGGTTAGTGTTCTGGTGTTAAGATTGTGAGCCTGCCATCAGATGCAGTCATTTTCTTGTGGAATCAAGTTGTACACAAAAAGACATTCAAGAATAAATCAAAAGTAAAAGAGTTTTGTGAGTCATTATGAGTGTATGTGAACATTTAGCATTTGTCTGTATTTATTTAAGTGATTTTAGACATATGTTACAAATGGATGACTAAAACATTATACATCATAAATCTATTTTACGTTTATCATCATATCAACTTAGTTGATTTACAGTGATGACGTTTATCCCAGACAATCCACTACAGCGTAACCATTGCCAAGTAAAGCTGATACTCCTACATCAGCCATGAAACAGGTGATTAGATATCAAATTTCAAATCTCATTAGTTTACATCAATTATTTATTTAATCCCAAGTTCTGACGACATAAACATACGCACAAATCGACTCACCGAATCTCCAAGGAAGCTATCACCACCTGGAACGGAAGTAACATAGCCCTTTGAATCCATGAGAGATAAGAACAAAACCAGGTAGTCGGAATACGCAGACGAGCACCGGTCTTGTCAACAATTGTCTTGTGATCAGCTGCCGCGGCGTCACGGGGGCTGCGGGCCTAAAATTATTTTCTTTTCGACTTACTATTTTTATTTTATTTTTTTTATTTGTCTATTTGTTAAATGGAGGATTAGTTAATTGTGTCGGTTGCTGAGGTTTTAATTGCGTTAATCTGGAAGAATAAGGTAATTGCGTGGTAATAATGGATTTTAACATTTTCTTTTCATACATTTTGAGTTTTTCTCTAATTTCCTTTCTGTATTATCTTTCTATTTTTCTCTTCATCACAGTTTCTGTATTTTACTGTGATCCCAACCCTCTCCTCATCGCCACATCTATTTCTTTTTGATTGTTTACCTTTTTTCCTGTCATCTATTTGAATCTCTCTATATCAATCGTCTATTTATCCATCTATCCAACTGTTCAGGTATATTCTTCTCTTGAATAACAATTAAGTCATTTTAAATAATCGTTTCCTCAATAGAAAAGAATCGGAAAGCCTGAAGTTCTGCATAGTCATGGCAATTGTATACAGTAAATGTCTGATAACGAGGATGGTAATGAATAACCATCCATATATTTCTAAAAATGAAATTACATAATAACATGAATGCAATATTGAAAATGCAAATGTTAACACATATATATAGTGCGTTTGCGACAAAGATAGCAGAATTATGGCACTATAGAATATAAGTTAAATTAGGGTCATTTTAATGGTAAAAGAAGGTACATCGTGGTAAGACGTAATAATCGCCTTATTTGAAAGTATTTGGTATGCATATTGTTAGTCACAGTGCTTCATGCATTAAAGGAAGATATTTACAAAATCTAAGTAACTGTTGACACAGATCTTTTGATACCTCTTTTTTTTCCCATATTGTGGAAATAAGAGAATCTAATCAGTCTAGCTACGTGTATAAAATAATGCCCTTTGACTCGTCACAATGCTTGTGTAAACCCAACCTGATTCCATTGGCGCATATTGGCTGTGTCTTTCTCTTATGCTGCATGGTGTTCAGTAATGATTAAACATTGTAAGCGATACTGTCTGACACCTACCCATCGTCATTCGAATTAGGTGTGCCATGCTCATGTTACATTGTACCATGAATATTCATGCCATCTTCCACAACAGATTTATACGAACGTTCACGTGACAACCACACGAGGCGACAAAATGTATTTTAAACTGGTTATGGACTTTGGTAATTTTATAACTTTTCCCGACTACACATACGGCAACCCCAAAATATTGCACCCTAATGGGCGTGAATTGGCGTCAATATTTTGGAGATGAGGAAAGGGCAGTGACCCAGGGGCGTCACCACAGGGGGAAACTTGGTGGCCGTGCCCTCTCCCCAATCCTCAGTGGTGCCTGGTGCCCCCCTCCCCCCTTTGCCACCTGTCTGGGGCTTGTTTTTTCTAAAACAGAAATACACGATATTCTTGTAAGCGACCGTTCACGTATTAGTAGAAAATCATAAATAGATCGGATTCTTTAGCCCCTCCCCCCTGCCATGCCATCAACCGTCATCACCCCCATAGTCATCTTGCGACTGTATCTCCACCCCGTAGCACCCAGTTGTTGTTTTCTGTACTTACAGGTACAGCAGGTAGATTAATTTCGATCTTGGCATTTCGTCCACAACAATTACTTCTCCAGTTGTGTAAATTAGATTAAATGAAAATTGAAACTTAAAAAAAAGATTGGTCAATGAAATCAATTAATGATAAAGATATATTTAAGACAATCTTGACATAATCAATAGAGACTGAAAGTGATACAGCGGTCAATTTAACTCAAGTTGAGTCATAACAGTTTTATAATCGGATGCCATATGTGAATAATGTATAGGGTTTTGTCTGGTGATATAATCTGGTGGTGGTTTCATATCAATCGTTGCTTCCTGTCATTGATTGACCATTTGTTTGTGCGTGTTACGTGCCTGTGCGTGTGTGAATACCTTTTGCTTTCCCGCCACCAAAGCAGCGTAGGTGACCCACTCAGCATGGGCGGTCACTTAGCTCCATTCTTCTCGCCTATTTACACTCATATGAGTATATTGCAATTTATAAAATCTCTTCTGGTACACTTCTAATATATCCAAGTGTATATATTATAAAACTTATGAAAATAGAACTGCCAGTTTTCTACATTGTTTTTTTTCAGCCTCTATTGGTGAATATTGACTTTAAGCTGGAATTCCTGCTTGTCTGACCATCGCAGTGTTATAATTGGACAGGTGTACCCTGGCGCCACAGTCTCTGGTGCTACAACTTCCGGCGTCACAACCTGACAACACCAACAATACTGTCTGCTTCACGCCGCACAATATTACCCTATTTATATTTTGTTTGTGATGTGTCCTTTTCTTGTTTTTTTTTTTTTTTTTTTTTTTTTTTTTAGTAAATAAGTGTAAATATATGTGGTTTGGATATGACCAAGTTTCCTTTTAACCTCGAGTGGCTTACTTAATCATTCCAAGGATCAGAAGTGAAAACCAAATGGGCCAAAAAGACCTTAATAAATAACAAAACTACTGACAAATAATGACTCTAGGTTGGACTAAAGTCACTTCAGTTTTTTCTCGTCATTTCTAAATTGATCAGATATACCTGTCAGGCCCCTATGATGAGGAATACCAAGCGAGCGCTAAAGTTTCACAATAGGCTACCAATTTATCGAATTCTTCAAAGTGAGGGGGGGGGGCGGCCTGAAATGGTGGGCATGACACCATATATAATCATAATGAACCCAAGAAGCCTGCAGACTACATCAAAACAACTTACACTCAATAAGCAGACGTGAAAATTCCCTACGACTCATGCAAAACCAGAACTAAACTATGAAGTATCCTGAAGTCTTGTCACCGGTTTTCTTGACAGATCAGCGATTTACGTAACCTTAAAGAAACTTGATGTGTCACGTAATCGCACATGATCTGAAAGGCTTATTTTAGACGATAAATACACTTGAACATCACGTATGCACCACAGTGTAAATCGCAGGATCCGAAACGACAGAGCAATAAACAAGATACTGAATAAAGTGAGCAAACTTATCATCACTAGGCATAATTTTTTGACCAGGTATTCACGAGAAAGAACGAAGCCAAACCAGTACATATACTAGGCAGTGGAATAAAGACCAACAAAAAGACGGAAAATGATTTTCGTACCTTTGGAAACTGTTTAAAAAAACAACTTGAATAAACAATCAGAGAAACTAATACCAAGCCACAAAGACAAAAACGGGGAATACACACACACACACACACACACACACACACACACACACACACACACACACACACACACATATATACACACATATATATATATATATATATATATATATATATATATATATATATATATATATATATATATATATATATATATACATATCTCACGTGAGGGAGATATCAGAGAGCACACTCATCAACTGTATAATAACGGTTGTGTTTATGTTGTATGGGTATAGAGAAGTCTTTTTTTTTTTTTTTTTGGGGGGGGGGGATGCAATAGCTTAAGCGCACGTGTACATATGTGTGTGTGTGCGTGTGTGCGTCAGTGGCGCTACTAGATGTCTATCACCTTGGAGAGTAGACATGAATATGTAGGTGGGGGGGCAGGTAGGAGCAGCGTGTCCATATAGCTGGCGACCAAATTATCTAGTTCTTCAAATTGGGAGGGTACCCTTGGGGCAAATGGGAAATTGGAGGGGGGGGGGTAAGGGTCCCCCCGCAGTTGCGGCACTCGTGTGTGGTGTGTGTGTAAAATTTAAAGATCAACTTCATGTGCGTGTGTGTCGTGCGTGCGTTTGAGCTTCCTGATAAGTATTGGCGATGAATTTCCTGATTACGGTGATATCTTGATAATCATCGAAGCATGAAGGAAAGCATTATCAACACATGTAATGATTATATTAGCGAAATTTGGATATCATGATTTTCTAAATGTAATTAAAAATTAACCAATAAATCAAATCAATCTAAATTATAATAAACATTAGGCATAACTCAAACGAAAGATATTGAAATGACAGCATCAAATATTAGTAGCACTGACGATAAAATAACACTTTATATATTACATCCTTTAAATATCGGACAATAGAAAGATGTCAGCAGGTGAATAGTATGGATTTACTTATTGATTAACACATGCACAAGCGCAGTGACATAAACTTTAACATGTGTTACAGTAAATTAGCAACAATTCTTGATTTTTTCTCGAAACTTCCACATGCGTTTTTAGTGTGTAAGAAATG
>BOPN01001057.1:244250-246750 GCA_017312705.2 Penaeus japonicus
CACACGCACACGCACACGCACACACACACACACACGCACATGCACACACAGACACAGTCATGCAGTCATGCAATATCTTTGATATGATTCTGTATTCTAAGCATTTCAGTTCACTTAGCATAGAAGTTGAGGAAATAACTTGTTATATTTGTCACATATTGTGAACAGAGAAATTTTGTAAATTTTGTACTGGGTTAGTCTCAACCTTTCCTTTTGTATTTTTTCTTATAAGCTGTGTAGCCATGATCTTTGATGCCATTAGACAGTATGAATTAGTTTTTGTATTAAACATCCCCAAAATAATCGGCTATGATAAGCATTTCCTATTGTACAACAAAGACAACATAAGTTCTTTTACCTCTTGCCTTGCAGTGTAGGGAGGGTGATGGTGGTAGTGGTGAAGGCGGCTCTAGACAGTTGACTCCTTGTGAAGTGGTGCGGAGGAGACACCCCTTAAACATCCCCCGCTCCCCCAGGCCCCCGAGGCATTCATATTATGAAGGTTCCTCTCCTGATTCATATCTTTTAACAGCAGTTCTCATTCATTCTCTAAAGCATGGCTCAGGCAAGGTGTGTCAGGAGCCACATTGCAATGTATGCATCACTAGATTTGGGCAAAATCTAAGGGAAGCCTGTGGACTTGACCTCAGTATGATCAGTCAAAAGGGGGATGACTCACTTGATGCATCATTACCTACTGCTCTTTATAGTCGATCCATCTCTCAGGAGGGTAATGAAGTGAAGAACTGGAAACATGATAGGAAAAATTACCTTGACATTTCCACAGACATGCAGGAACTTTCCCAAGTATCTCCTCTCAGCAGTCCCTCTAGCTCATTCCCCTATGCACAGATCAGTCCCCTACCGAGCCCACAATCCTCCACAACAATGTGCTCCACCCTAACTTCAGGAAATCCCACATTGTCTCTAACCACTTGTGAAAGTTCTGCTCCACTATTAGAGTCAGAGCTATCATCTCTTGACATATCATCTCTAACAGATGTAACCATGTCATCCAGCATGCTGTCAAACTCAACACTTTCCCTACAACAGTCTGAAGGATTACTGGCATCTGAAAGTAACATGACTTCATCAGAATTGTCTCTTATAACGGCAAGTGATTGTGGCACTCTAGTGGGATCCTTTCCCTCTGAAACATTCACTTCAGCAGCATGCTCTTCAGAAACAATATCTTCAGAGACATATCCATGTGACACTTATCCTAAGTGTCGTGGAAGTGGCGATCTGATGTCCAGCTCTGTTCACTCATTGCCCTCTCGCCTGACACTCAAGGATCGTTCCTCAGCCTCTCTACTGCGGCCTGTGCTGCTGTCCTCCGGATCTCTGGTTCTTCTACCCCGTCGCCCCTCTCTGGTATCCCCCCCTTCTGTCTCCTCTGCATCCTCACAGGGACACTTTAAATGGGAAGAGGTAGGTTAATAGCACCCGTCTGCCAGCATCATGCTTACCCTGTGTTCTTTGTTGAACATTATATACTGCCTTAAGTCTCCTCTAGCATGACATATTTGATGATTTTTTCCCTTGTATAAAGTTGTTTTAATTGATGGTATCAAGATGTTTATGTAATTATCTGAGCCTTGAATCCCTTCTTTCCTTCACTTACTTAAGAGCTATTACATTTTCTCCCTGCCTGATGAATATAGCAGTTATAAATCCATCATAACTTTTGTGTCTTATACTTTCATATGAAATTTCATATTCATATTATTGCCACTTTGTTTTGCACTTTTTCTTTATTTTGTTTGTGGTAGCTTCCTGAGAGCAGTATTTTGTACATCTTTATCTATGCAAGAAATTGTAAGCAAAATGGAACATGTATATGAGAACTAAATAGGGGATAAAGGTTAAGGTCATATGAAGGCTATATCACAAATATCTATTTGGAAGTTAAACTTTAGTTTAAATTTTATTCTTGTGTTAAATTGAATGACCGGTCTCCATTCCCATCAGGCTTAAAGAAATATGCAATGAAAGATCGTGAATCTATTATTATTGTACATCTGTTTTTAAAACCTAGATCTTGATAAGGCCGGGTATATATATATATGTTTTTAGGAATTGATAATGATTATATATGTAGATCGACACTATGAGTGGGAAGATAGCTGGTTCAATGTTGATTGAAAGATGAATAAGCTGATCGTGCAGTGATTTATGGACAGGGTAATTGTACCAGCCTTGTCTTTTCAATGCATTTGGAAAACTTTTCATTAGATTTAAAGTTGAATTTTATATTGTTTAATGTACTGGCAGGGAAGCATGCTTTAGGAAATGTATCAAACTAAGATTGCATGTTTTAATTGCCATTTTTGTTTGATAGATGAAACATGGAAAGATTGAACTAAATAGATATGACTAAAGCATGAACTTATACCTGGAACTTAAGATATATTTAGCATGATTCATAAGGAAAAATGGCTTATATATATTTATATATGTTTGTATATATATATTTATATAGGTTTATATATATATATAT
>BOPN01001057.1:266750-269250 GCA_017312705.2 Penaeus japonicus
CTTTATCGCACGTCATCGCCCCCCTCAGCAAGTGCCTCGGGAATCGGCATTCCAACGGGACGGAAAAGGCGAGTCAGTAAGGCGACTCCCGCGCATTAAAACCCGCTGGCTCGCCGCTCCTCGGGTATACATCTTGGCAAGACTTGGGGTTCCTCCCGGGTCTCGATAGTCTTTGTTTCGCCTCTTGGAAGCATCCGGGGCCGGCGACGATGCTCTTTTTTTTCCTGTCTTTCTAAGGGCTGGGGATCTTCAAAGGAGCGCCTTTGTTTTTGCGGGAAGGCGCTCGCCCTTTTTTGCTCTCTTCCCGACGCTTTTGTCGGTATTACGCGTTTCTCTGTTTTGTTCTCTCTGGAATGCAAAGTGTGCGTGTGGGCGTGCTCGTATGCGTATATATTGTCTGATATTACGTTTGAAAATGAAAGCAAATTACAGCGGCCAGTCCTTCCTCCTCCTCCTTACCTACCTGGCCAATGGGACAGGAACAGCAACGCGTACATGTGGCTCGGGAATATTACATTCATATAATATTTGTATGTGCAGTTAGCACGGGCATGCATGCGCGTGTTTTTACTTACCCCCCCCCCACGCACACATATGCACGAGCGCGCCCAGGATCGCTCTCCTATCGTTTTGTCAACATGTTAACGCTCTTCCCCGCGTCGAAGGTTCGCATGTTCCTTGGTCGGATGTCGGAGGGGTTCCTAATTGGCGTCTTCGTGTTTTAACACTCTTACCATTTTTATGGTGGAATTGAATGTTGCTGAAGTTACTTTGTTTGTTTCCAGTTAATAGTACTCGTACGTAATAGTGAGAATTGTTAATACGTCTAGACTGACGATGTGCACAGTTGTGGAAAATTATTCAAGTAGAGGAAGTGCGGGCGAGAGTGGGCGAGAGGTGTGCGGGCGGAGGCAGGAGAGCGCAGTGTGAGGGCGCAGCAATGGGGCTCACGGAGAGTAACCAGAGCAAGGGCGGCGGCGGCGGCGGTGGCGGCGGCGTCTGGGGGCCCAGCAAGTCCCGCAGCACTCCGCACTTCCCCGACACGCGCAGCTACCAGGGCCGCCCGCGCCAGGCCGCCACCCTGCCCGCGCGCCCCACACCGGAGTCGGCCCATCCTCCACCGTATGCCCCGCGCACGCCGTCCCACGACCCACAGCCCATGGGCCACGACCCCCGACCGCCGGAAAGGGCCAGCCACCGAGAGGACTACGCCCACGGGGGCCGCAGCCCATGCCTCCGTCCCATGCCGCCTCGGCGCTCCGCCTCAGCCGACAGCAGGAAGCGGAGGTCGGACCCCCTGCTGGACGCTCGGACCCTGAGGCAGTTGCCGCAGCTCGCGCCCCTCCAGCGCGACCACAGTCCCATGTCGTCGTCGCCTCGCACCCCCGTGACGCCGCCCTCCACGCCTCGCCTCGTCCATCGCCCACGGCCCACAGCCATATATCTGGCGGACGACCAGGCCGCCCACCTCGTGAAGCAGAGGGAGGGCCGCTCGAGGGATCGCTCGAAAGAGCGGGGGCATCACGGGCGTGGCCACTCGGGCGGGCCGCGCACCCGGGCCCCGGAGGAAAGGCGCAATCGCAGCCAGGGGTCAGGTGAGCGACGCCCACGCGCCACGCACGTTACGACGCTCACGCTCACACCGCAGTACCCCGGCGACTCACGGCCGCAGACGCCTATGAGTGACTACCAGCCGCGCCCGGCGCATCACCGCCGCAGGAAAGGAAACAAGAAGTCTCAGGCACGGACGGCTGACGTCGGCTCGACGGAGCGGCTTCAGAGCGACCCCTATGTATGTCTTCACTACGGTGGTTCCCCGAAGGAATCACAAGGAGCACAGGCGCAGCAGATGACGGCGTGGCGCAGCGAATACGAGCAGCCAGGTGTGCCAAACAGCCAGGTGTCGCAGGTCGTCATCCGGATGAACCAAGTATCGGACGCGGCGTTAGACAACTTCGACGCAGTGAACGCCAACGTGGAGAGTGTGCAGATGAGGAGAAACGTTTGGTTCCACTCGAACTGCATCTCGGACATCCAGGGAGCCTCGACCGTCAAGAGATCCTTTGTAAGGACGAACGCAACGACGTCCGTGTGCGAAAATTCGTCCTGCTTGGATAGGGAACAGGAAATCATACAGTGGCCGGACGTGACGAGCAAGGTGTCGTCCATGTACATGCGGCCCGAGATGCACATCGCGGCCGTGTCGTGCATAGGGGAGGAGCAGAAGGTGACGGTGTACAGCAACGAGGGCGTGGGAGGGGGGCACAAGCAGTCCCCCAGCAGTACTACGTCGTCCCACAGGAATAGGGGGAAAAGTTCGCGCTCATCGTCAGGAGACAAGCTTTCCTTCAGTGAAAACGGCGGCAGCGAATGCGCCAGCATAGTGTCCTGGGGCGAGCATGCAGAGAGGCCCGGCGAGAAGGCCCTGGAGGACAAGGGCTCGGCCCGGCATTTCAGCATCTACGATGATAGGAGGAATTATTCGCGGGCGCCAGGAAGA
>BOPN01001057.1:276750-281750 GCA_017312705.2 Penaeus japonicus
AGGGGGGGATGGTAAACAGCGCGCTCGAGCGACCTTGGCACCGCTTTACATTCGCTTGCCACTTGCGTGTGGGTGCGCACCTGTGGCCCGGGATCTCGGTGGGTCGTGCCCTTCTTTTGTTTTGCTCTTTTGTTTGACTGGGGGGGGTGGTCAACTCGAGGTGTGGATAGTGCCGGTGGTGGGTCTTGGGAACTTATTGGTGCACTTTGCTACTCTTAGGTATTTTATGGGTTTGGGAGACATTGATGCTCTCTCTATCTCTCTCTCTTTTTCTTTCTCTTCCTCTTTTTCTCCCTTTCACTTTCTCATACACATACTGAGTACACACGTGCAACTGTTCCACACAACCACGCACACAAAATCGCGAACTTGTAAACACACTCAGACGCGCGCGCGTGCGTACGTAGCTTAATTGATATATGTATATGTTTATATATATATATATATATATATATATATATATATATATATATTTATATATATATAATTGATAGAGTAAGCACGTTCTCAATGCCCAAGAATCGAACGCACGCAGAGCAGTGATAGATAAACCGCCTTGTAATATCAAGACGGAGACCAGGGCTTCACTTTAGATCAGTTTCCCGAAAGTAATCGTTAAGAAGAGCTAGATGAAGACAAGAGTGCATGTAGATAAGATCACGAGGAAAGACCTGGCGTTGTGCCACGTATATCTAGAGGCTCGTGTTTGATAAGTGTCATCCTCATCCAGGCAGCCCTTCCCCTCCCTCTCCCTGCCCAGCCCGTCCCCTGCCCCTCAATCTCCCTGCCCAGCCCGTCCCTTGCCCCTCAATCTCCCTGCCCAGCACGCCCCCTGCCCCGACCTCCTTCCCCGCGCTCCATTTCTGCAAGGTCACCATCGCCCGCATGCTGTCTTACATGATCCTAAAAGGTGATTGCGGCATCGAAAGTGCTTTTTTCTAGCAGAGGTAGATTTATCCGCAGCTTCATCCATATATTCGGATCCCCGAGGACAGTAGAAAAAATAAAGCTAGTGGAAGGGGAACCTGGCAGGCAGTGGCGGCAGGTGGCAGCGACCTACAGCCACGACTCTCACCTGGCAAGTCCCAAGTCCCTTGCAGGCATGGTTATGGGATTGTCGTCGGGCACACGGTATGGTGCCAGACCACCATACGTATGTGCGCCTCCCAACCATGACAGTGCCAAGTCACGCTGGCTGGTCATTATTACTCGTGCATACTTCCCGAGGCGGCGCCATTAGTGGGTCTCATCCAACGGGAAGGAACCACGGCACTCGTCTCGGGATTTCCGCCGACGCGACGCGGCTATAAATCAGTCGTTTAAGAGTTTCTACATGTATGTTATTTAATATCGGTTTTGCAAAAAAACAGAAAGATCTGAAGTATGCGGATTTAGTATTTGCCATTGGTGTGACCTACAGTCAAGGGAGAGGCATTTGTGAAT
Organism: Penaeus japonicus; assembly: GCA_017312705.2. Classification (NCBI taxonomy): domain Eukaryota; kingdom Metazoa; phylum Arthropoda; class Malacostraca; order Decapoda; family Penaeidae; genus Penaeus; species Penaeus japonicus. Next base: position 278,194 of record BOPN01001057.1, read on the forward strand.
CGCGGCGATGCCCAATAACGAAAATGCAAGTATAGTTATATCTGTAAGTGAACATGAAAATATGAATATGAATATGAAAAACTTTCCGGCGTCAAGTCTTTGTCTTGTTTGCTATCTGGCTGATACCGGTGGAGAGTTACATTTGATTTAGTTTAGTTCTTTATTTACCAACCTGGCAAACTGCGCAGGCATGGGCAAGCTTTGATGTTGAGTCATGACATTGTTGCTAACATTGTATTACAAATTAAGGGAATAACATGATTATATTCTCTAGTATATCAACTGTGAATAGACATTTGATAAATTTTGTAATAGGATATAGCATAAGTACATCTTCTAGTATGAAAACCTCATGCTAGGTGGCCTGGAAGGCTGTATCATATTGCACTCTGAAATGTAATGTTGAAGTGTTCGTTTATATTCTTCGTTGCAAAGTCTGCATTGATTTGAATAAGTGAAATGCGGTGCCAATGATCCGTAGATTCCATGGGGATAGTTCCATATTGTGTATCTGCATAGTGTATGTACAGCGTTGAGATACATTTTGGAATTAGGGTTAAGACTAGTGTCAGTAGTTACATTTTCGGAGAAAGGAGCTCTACTTTTGCTATATTTTTTTTTTATGCAATGAGCTATGTCGTGCCAATCGGTAACGCAGGCGAAGATAAGTTGACAACCAGTAGTGTCAGAAACTGCTGACATCATGCATATTTGAGTGATGAGCTGCAATTTCATCTGCTGGCGCTCATGAATGCCGAGGGCGAGTGTTGCCAGAGTTAGCGCGAAGAAACTTTTTTCTTCCTACCTTTCATTTTCGTTTTCGAATGCGACTTACGTGTAGTATATACGCGACCATGACTGAGGATTTTTCTTGAATATGCAAGTGCAGGTAATCTGAGCTTTACGAATTTACAGTCACTCACGGCATATACACGCAAACACGCGTGTGCGACTGTGCGTGCGTGTGCGTATATATATATATATATATATATATATATATATATATATAGATAGATATAATATATGTTATACATATATATATATATATATATATATATATATATATATATATATATATATACATATACATATATATAGATATATAGATAAATAGTTATGCGTGCGCATATATGTGTGTGTGTGTGTGTGTATGTGTGTATGTGTGTATATATATAGTCTGACGTAATAGACTCAGTGAGGGTCAGGTGGTTTAGCTGTCCATTCGTTATTGCGAAGCCTTAAGCGCTGCATAGAATGGAGATGCATTATTTCCAGACACTGGGCGCACCTGCGTCGGGCGGCGAGGGGCAGGGAAGAGGGGATGCCGCCATTCGATTTATATCTATTTATGTTAATCTCGTATATATTTTGATTTTTGTTCTTTTTTCTGAACGGTCGTTGCGTTTTGTTTGCAAATGCATAGACCATTGTAATTATTTGCTTGGAAATCGCTATCCAAGTATACCAGGTCGTTATACAGACTTCTAGACCTCTAGCAGGTGTGGCGATGTTGAGGTCACGAGTTGACGCTTTGCTTGAGCATCACGTTGCAGGCACAGGGGATGCAGGCGTGGGTCGGGGGGGGGGGGGGGGGGGGCTCGGGCGGGGGGGGGGGGGCGGGTTAGGGGGGGGTGGGGGGGGGGGGGGGGGGGGGGGGGGGGGGGGGGGGGGGGGGGGGGGGAAGATAGGAGTGAGTAGGGGCTGCGGGTGGTGAAATGCAGGTGCACTGGCTGTCGCTGCTGGCGATTTATCATAAGCGTTAGATCGTGAGTAAGTGTTGTTGTTGCGTGTGTTTTATCGCTGGGGCTGATGCGGCTGCGCTCCTGTGGCTCCTGTGGCTCCTGCGGCTGATGCGGCTCCTGTGGCTCCTGCGGCTCCTGTGGCTCCTGCGGCTGATGCGGCTCCTGTGGCTCCTGCGGCTCCTGTGGCTCCTGCGGCTCCTGCGGCTGATGCGGCTCCTGTGGCTCCTGTGGCTCCTGCGGCTGATGCGGCTCCTGTGGCTCCTGTGGCTCGCCGAATAGAAAGAGCAGTTGATCGTAGCCTTGTGTAATTGACGCTTGATTAGTTTTCGTCGCCGTGTAGGAACGCCGCTCTCCACCCACGTGGGATTCGAGTCGGCCCTGGCTATGGCTGCCAGGGAGAGAGAGAAAAAGTCCCTGCTCATCACAGGGAGGACGGCACCATCTGGCAACAGTGGAAACGTTCACGTGGCCTAAGTTGGCCGGGAGCGCAGGCCATCCGAGTGCTGCTACCATTGAGCTGACGATCATATATTGCTTGTTTGAGATACGAATAGTCTTCGACGATTTTTTGTTCGAATTCTCATGTCGCTCATCTGGAAGTCATAGGAAGTAATTCACATGATTTTACAGTCGGAGAGGCGACCAGGCCGTGCCCGGTCTGCGCATGTGACGTCATCTCGCCTAGGTTTTGCCCATGGCTAAATATTTACACATATATATTTATACATACATACATATATATATATATATATATATATATATATGTATATATATATATATATATGTATATATGTATATATATATATGTATATATGTATATATATAGATATAGATATAGATAGATATAATATATGTTATACATATATATATATATATATATATATATATATATACATATATATATACATATACAGATATATAGATAAATAGATAAATAGTTATGCGTGCGCATATATGTGTGTGTGTGTGTGTGTGTATGTGTGTATGTGTGTATATATATAGTCTGACGTAATAGACTCAGTGAGGGTCAGGTGGTTTAGCTGTCCATTCGTTATTGCGAAGCCTTAAGCGCTGCATAGAATGGAGATGCATTATTTCCAGACACTGGGCGCACCTGCGTCGGGCGGCGAGGGGCAGGGAAGAGGGGATGCCGCCATTCGATTTATATCTATTTATGTTTATCTCGTATATATTTTGATTTTTTTTCTTTTTTCTGAACGGTCGTTGCGTTTTGTTTGCAAATGCATAGACCATTGTAATTATTTGCTTGGAAATCGCTATCCAAGTATACCAGGTCGTTATACAGACTTCTAGACCTCTAGCAGGTGTGCCGATGTTGAGGTCACGAGTTGACGCTTTGCTTGAGCATCACGTTGCAGGCACAGGGGATGCAGGCGTGGGTCGGGAGATCTGCGGGCGTGGCGTACTACTTGCTACAACGGCGCCGCTATAAGATGGTATATGCTACGAAAGGAGGCGGTGGTCGGGGGTATGGGGGGGGGGAGATAGGAGTGAGTAGGGGCTGCGGGTGGTGAAATGCAGGTGCATCCACACAGGTGCACCGGCTGTCGCTGCTGGCGATTTATCATAAGCGTTAGATCGTGAGAAAGTGTTGTTATTGTGTCTGTTTTATCGCTGGCGCTGATGCGGCTGCGCTCCTGTGGCTCCTGTGGCTCCTGTGGCTCCTGCGGCTGATGCGGCTCCTGCGGCTCCTGTGGCTCCTGTGGCTCCTGCGGCTGATGCGGCTCCTGTGGCTCCTGTGGCTCCTGTGGCTCCTGCGGCTGATGCGGCTCCTGTGGCTCCTGTGGCTCCTGC
>BOPN01001057.1:296750-299250 GCA_017312705.2 Penaeus japonicus
AGAGAGAGGGGGGGGGGGGGAGGGGGCGAGGCTGAGATGACATAGCGAGTGAAAGAGTGAGGAGAGCTCGAGAAACGGACAGAGCGCGGCCTGGTAGAAGGCGAGGGCGCGGAGGGGCGTGTGGCAGTGCGGAAAGCCAGGCCGAGGGAATTAGTGTGTGGAGTGCGGCTTTGGCCCGCCATGACCGCATTCCGAGGGAGGGATGCTGCTTGTGGCTCCGCCGCCGTAATTCACAACTTGTTGATTTCACGTCTCCTTACGAGCGTCATTCAAGATGCTGTGGATTTTTCGGGAGAGAGAGAGAAAGAAAGAAAGAAAGAGAAAGATAGAAAATTAAAGAAAGAGAGATAGAAAGTGAAAGAAAGAGAGAGAGAGAGAAGGAGAAAGAAAATGAGAGAGAAATAGAAAGAAAGAGAGAAAGAGAAAGAAAGAGAGAAATAGAAAGAAAGAGAGAAAGAGAAAGAAAGAAAGGAAGAAAGAGAAGAGAACAAAAAAGAGAGAGAACGAGAAAGAAGGCTAGAGTAAAAGAGAAAGAAAGAAAGAATGAAAGATAAAGAAAGAGAGGGAAAGAGAAACAAAGAGAAGGGGAAAGAAAAAGAAAGAGAGAGAAAGAGACGGAAAGAGAGAGAGAGACAGAAAGATAGATAGATAGAGAGAGACAGAAAGAGAGAGAGAGAAAAAAAGAAAGAGAGAAAGAGAAAGAAAGAAAAAGAAAGCTCAAACACACGTTTAGAGTCAAGTCGCCGACAATAGAAATGCATTAAATAGAAACATTTGTCGAATAAACGAAGAGAGGGAGAAAATATACACGTGAAATATCGAGGGCGGATGGGGAGGTCGCACGGCCTATAGAATGTTCGAGACAGGGCGTCAGTCACAGTCATTTGAGTCTTGGATCGGACTGACACTGGCTTTTTGTCAGGAGACGATCATAGCCTTTGATTCGCAGGCTGTTTAAGGGTTCCAACAGGTGGAATGGCCTTTGAAATATTATTTTTTCACAGGGGATGAGGGGGAAGATAGGGAATAGAAGAAAGGGCGGGGGTCTCATTTACCCACTACGTACTTTACATATACATGCATACATACATACATACATGCATACATACAAACATAATACATACATACATACATACATACATGCATGCATGCATGCATACATACATACATGCATACATACATACATACATACATGCATGCATACATACATGCATGCATACATACATACATACATGCATACATATATACATGCATGCATACATACATACATACATACACACATAATGCACACATGCACGCGTAAAATAGTAACCAATTGAATTAAAGAAAAGTTCCATGTCAACTAAAAGCGATGGATGTTTTGAGCTGAAAAGCAAAACTGGTGACGAGAGCGATTCTCGAGCCTGGCCTTCGACTTGCCTGAAGGGAAGGTGGAAAGTTTGTGTGATATCTATTCTGTTTTGCCGATGAACTATTGGAGTTTTTTTTATTTTTTTTATTATTATTTTTTTCAGCGAATTGTCAAATTGACAGGTGATTTGATTTTTTCAGCATATCTTAATGTAATCTAATTTGGGTTTGTGATACGATAAAGTCAGCTTACATTGGGTGTCGAGGCAAAATTCTTTTAATAAATAGCTGCGATGATGAATTTCATTGTGTAGTCGGCAGAAAAGAGAAAATTAAAAGTAGGAAAACTTCCTCCAGGCGCAATAAGGAGGCTGTCTCTCTTGTCCGCCAGCGGACGGCCAAAATATTCCAGACATTCATATCTCATTATATTCTTCCACTCCACCTTTCAACCTCCTCCCCTGTCTCCCCTCTTCACCTCCCCCCCCTCTTCCTTTCTCCTCCACTCGCTCTTGTCCCCTCTGCCCTCTCCCCTTCCCTCTTTCCCGCTCATCTTCCTCCCTCATCTTTCTCTCAGTTCCCCTCCTCTTCCTTCCTTCTTTTCCTTCCTCCTTCCTTCCTTCCCTCTTCTTTTCTCTTCCCTCCTCCTTCCTCCTCCCTCCTCACCCTGGAAGCAGCAGCTAACACACAGGAAATGGTAGATAGTTAACAAGGCTGGCAGCCGACATGGGGGTGGGGGGGATGGGAAGGGGCTGAGGGTGAGGGAGGGAAAAAGAAGGGAGAGGTGAGGGAGGGAGAGAGAGGCGGGGAGGGAGAGGGAGGGAAGGAGAGGGAAGGGAATGAGAGGAGGAGGGAAAGAGAGTGGGAGAGGGAGGGAGGGAATAGAGGGAGAGAGAGAAGGAGGGAAAGAGGGATGGAGGGAGAGGGAGGGAAAGAGGGGGGGGAGAGGGAGAGAGAGGGGGAGGGAAAGGAAGATAGAAAGTTCAGTGGAGGGGTAAAGACGCAATGAATGCGAATCAGGAAGGCGCAAATAGGAATTGAGAGAATGTCGATAAAGAGCTGAAGGCAGAAAAGATGGAAAGGGTATGTTAAATGAAGAAAAAAAAATGCACTTGTAAGGTAGAAGAAAATAATGGCGATTACGGGGAAC
>BOPN01001057.1:304250-311750 GCA_017312705.2 Penaeus japonicus
GTGTGTGTGTGTGTGTGTGTGTGTGTGTGTGTGTGTGTGTGTGTGTGTGTGTGTGTGTGTGTGAAAGAATGAGAAGAGAGGGAGAGAAGGGGAAAAGGTAGGGAGACAGAGACAGAGAGAGAGAGAGAGAGAGAGAGAGAGAGAGAAAGAAAGAAAGAAAGGAAGAAAGAGAAGAAAGGAAAGGGAAAGGAAGGGAAAGGGAAGGGAAAGGGAAAAGGGAAAGGGAAAGGGAAAGGGAAAGGGAAAGGGAAAGGGAAAGGGAAAGGGAAAGGGAAAGGGAAAGGGAAAGGGAAAGGGAAAGAGAAAGAGAAAGAGAAAGAGAAAGAGAAAGAGAAAGAGAAAGAGATGGAGAAAGAGAAAGAGCGGGAGAGTTCAAATTAAAATTCAAAATACTTTATTCCATTAAGTACAATGGTTATTCTATTTACATTTATAGTATTTACATTGTATGATAACATAGTATTAATATAGACAATATAAAGTACATGTGTGGCCAATATAGACAACATATTAACATTACAAGTGACTGAAATACCGTGTTTGGCTTGATGATCAAGCGCCTGATGTTATTGATAATTCAGATGTTCTTTCAATTATGTTTTAAATATATTTAGCTGAAAATTATTTCTAAGATGTTGTGGCAGATGGTTCCAGATCATTGGTCCTCAGATCTGCATATTTCTTGCCCCTGTTTTCGTGTTTGACCTTTTGATATGTTTTTTTGTCTTGTTTCGACTCCTGTTAAACTGGATATTGTTTTCGTAGGTAAGAGCCAATGCGGATAATGTCCTTGTATAATTTTGTGGATTAGTATACTTGTGTCATAATAGTATTTTTGTTGGATTTTTAACCATTTCAATTTGTTTATGTGTGGTGTTATGTGGTCAAATTTGTATACATTTGCTATTGCTACTTTTGCAGCAATTTTTTGTAGTTTTTGCGTTTTTTAGTATTTGTGTTTTGTTTGTTGAACCCCAGATGTTTAGGCAGTAGTTAATGATACTGAGGGCTAGTGTCTGTACGACAGTGATTTTTGTTTCTGTAGGGATTTTGTCTTTTATGTGATTTAGGTATATCAAGGTGCCCATTACTTTCTTGTAAATGTAGTCAATATGTGTTTCAAAAGTCATGTATCTGTCTATGTATACTCTTAGATTTTTGACTAGGTGCTTGGTTTAATGTAGCAACCTCCGAATTCTATAGTTGTATCTGTGGGGATTTTGGCGTTGTTTTGACGGCTGTCTATGAAAATTAATTGTGTTTTCTGTGGATTCAGTTTCAGACCATTTCTATCAAAATAACTCTTTTCTTCTGTGAGAGTCTGTTTGATGTTTTCTATTAATTCGTTTAAATTGTTTACAGAGGCTGCGTGAAGAAATTGAGAGTCATTATAAATGTAGTAAATAAAATTGTGCCTAATACGAAGCCTTGTGGAACACCAAATGAGACTTGTTGTTTTAACGACAGATTTTCACATATTTTGACAGACTTAAGTTCTGGTGGATAAGTAATTTCTAAACCAATAGTTATCAATTCCGTGATTTCTTAGTTTGTTGAGAAGAATTTCATGGTTAACACTGTCAAAGGCCTTAACAAATCGCATAGAGTGAGTAAGTTTATTTGGTTATTGTCTGTGTTGCTATAAATTTCATTTGTGATTTTCAATTATGTTGTTTCGGTTGATAGCTTACTTCTAAATCCGTGTTGCGTGTTTGATAGAAGGCTATTTGCTTCCAGGAATGCTGTTAATTGATTTGCGACTATTTTCTCAAGAAGTTTAGACATTACTGGGAGAAAATAGATGTTATGATGCCATGTTTCCAAATTGATGGATAAGTACCGTTGACAATAGATGTATTTAAAATGACTGTCAGATAGTACGCAATTGCAGGTAGACTATCCTTTATGAATCGATGGGCGATTCCATCCGCTCCTACGGAGTTTGTTTCTCGCAAGTGTTTTATTGTTAGTATTGCTGTTTCTATTTCTACTGGTTGTGGTCTTAAAGTATTTACTGTGAGCCTTGTTCCCGTTGTGTTTTGTGGAAATGTGGAGGTGGTTGTCTGTTCATAGGTGAGTCTGCCAATGTCTGCAAAGAAGTCATTTAAATGTTTTATATTGTTTCTGAAATTTATGCAACTGTCTGTGTGGTGTTTTTTTCGTAGGCACTAGTGTGTTTACCAGTTTCCATGTTTCGGAAGAGTCGTGTCTACATTCTTTGAACTTGTTTTTAAAATAGTTTGCTTTTGTACACTTGATAAGCGCTTGTGAGTGTTATTTCTATCGCTTATGGCCCTCATAATGTCGTCGTTTATCCAAGAAGCAGGGGGACGTTTAATTGTTTTTGTTTTATACGGAGCGGAAGTATCTATGGCATTCTTTATCACATTCGTTAAAACAGTAACTTGTCTGTTAACTTCATCTGTTCATAAAATCTCCGAGAGTGTCGATTCATTGGCCATGATATGTTGGCAGAGTGACTGAGGGTCAAAGTTCGTTAAATCGGGAGAAGTTTTTTGATAACTGGTTGTCGCTTTGGCTTCTGCATATTGAAAGTCATGGTCAAAAGTTCATGATCAGCAATTTGGCATGGGATGGCGTCTGTATGTCGGATGATATCGCCGCAAAGAATTATGTCAAATATGTGAACCGGTAAACGGTAGCAGGAGGTCACGTGATAAGAGGAATGCAAAAAGGCGGAGCAATACGGAATAAGAAGTAAAGATGATAGTCCCCTCTGTCAAGATTCGAGAGGGAATTTCAAAACAACAGGTTATACTTATGTGTCGTGCCATGTCGGTAGTGCTCGTGGTGATAGTGGCACAATGATTTGAGATTCTGATTACACACGCAAACACATATGTGAGTATATATATATATTAGTTCCACTTGGTTTCACTCTGTCTTAAAAGTTCATATAATTCGCGGAAGCACCGTTGGGTTTCTTGCTACCGTTACAGCAGTAGCACCTAGACCCTGCAAGATCGACGTTAATCTCCTCCCCTCCGACACCCCCCCCCCCTCAGTTCCTCCGCATCTTCCTAGCGACCGGAGGCTGCTTAGGACAGGATAGGAAGGTACTGTAGCAGATACCTGTGGAAGGCATAGCTTTTTTATCGGGGTTTGTTATGAATGGAGGAGTAAGAGTCCGTCGCAGGGAGTGAAAGAAAGAGATCGGCGTTGGCCTTGTTGGAGGTTACTTCGTTCGTGGGAATTCAGTTTTCGAAAGAAAAACTTTTTTTGTTGTTGCCACGTTGATTAGTACGTATTACCCCGCGAAAAAAAAACATCACTGCGAGACTACCCTTTCATTTCGGCGCCTTCGGGAAGGGCTAGTGTATATACCGCGCTACCGAGGCACATCCGATTCGACTCGTGTTGCTCGGAAATCGGTCCTCTTGACGCGGAGCCTTCGAGGGGTGAGGCAGGTCCCTTTCGTTGCTGCGCGGCTTCCCCTCGGCGGATCCAGGCAGGGGGGAACGAGGGGGGGGGGAGGGGGGCCGTTTAGGGAGTTGGAATGGAATTATGGTGGTGGGGGAAAGGGGAGGGCAGAGAGAATAGGGAGGAGGACGGCGAAGAGGAGTAGAGGGAAGAGGGAACACATCGCAGAGGGGATGCGATGCTCATCTGTCCTCGCCCCGTCCCTGCCGCGCGCCGACGCTTGTTTAGCGGCATTTCTCTTCCTCGTGTGGGAGGCGATGGTCCGGCAGAGGCTGGGCGCCTTCGCTGCGAGGTAGGGAAAAGGTCCGACTGATGTTGTTTCCCCGAGTTTTCTCTTCTCCGTGTTCTGCCTTTCAGCGAGGAATCAGTTTATTTACGTCTGAGCTGACTCTTTTGGAAGGTGTTTTGTCGATGATCTTCATGTAACTGATGATGTGTTTGTAAGTTTTGTTGTTTTTTCGTGTCCTTTTGATTGGTGATTTGAATCACTGTTGTTGATATTTTTGATTAGCTAACATTCGTTTTACACAACCTCTTGACATCATTAAATATGTTTTGTTTCTACGTTACCATAGACCATTTTGAAGCACTTTAAATGGCACATATCCCACTGTATGTGCAGTTCTAAACCGAATGAGCCGAATGGTACTAAGCGACATGCACAACATGTGTTCACGCCTCCATACACATCCCACAACGTCGAATCAATAGTGTGTGTGTGCGTGTGTGCGTGTGTGTGTGTGCGTGCGTGTGTGTGTGTGTGTGTGTGTGTGTGTGTGTGTGTGTGTGTGTGTGTGTGTGTGTGTGTGTGTGTGTGTGTGTGTGTGTGTAACGGCGCCATATGCCCGAAGTGTGCATGGGGGCTCCCTCTGCTCCACCCCAGGGAGAGCGAGGGTTGCGAACGGGGAGAGGTCTGTGATTTGACGCCGCCGTTCGCCAGTCGCAAGGCCCCAGAGGGTCCCGCATCTTATGCTAACCCGCTCGCACGCGCGCGCGCACACACACACACATGTACACGAGGCGGAGAGACAGGACGATAAAAGTGTAGGAAGGAGTCTAGGAAGTTGCGGGAATTCGACATAGCCTCTGTATCCTTTATATTACTTTCAAAGAGAGAAGAGATACTCTCTCTCTCTATATATATATATTGTTGGTTGTGTGAGAGAGAGAGAGAGACAGAGACAGAGAGCGAGCGAGAGCGAGAGCGAGAGCGAGAGAGCGTAAGAGAGAGGGGAGGAGAGAGAACCAGATAAATGAGAAAGAAAATTAGAGCGAGAGAGTTTTACGTGAATCTAGTTTTCGACAGCTGATGAGTCTATTACAGCTTCAAGATCAAGATGGCTCACGAGCCTATAGCTCCCACAGATCTTGGGGGGCCCGCAGCTGTAGCCCCATTCTCCCCCCCCCCCCCCCACCCACCCCGAGAGGTTGTTGATAACTACAAAGTGGTTCACCTATGAAGTTTCACCGAAAAATTCCTGATTCTGCCTCTTTTTCTCTCTCTCTCTCTCTCTCTCTCTCTCTCTCTCTCTCTCTCTCTCTCTCTCTCTGGCCGAAGTCACGTTATTGCATCGGAAACATGCTGAACATACGAAATGAGAATTCGTTAACCCAATATTTTGCGACTATATCATAATTATTTTTTTTCCTGTTAAAAAAGAAACGTTTCTACATGACTGTTAAACTTTTGTATAAAATAAATGTTTGAAGATAATTCATAGGCATATCATATAACGCATTTATGAGAATAGTTATATCTAGAAATGTCTTTTTGGTGGTATTATGCATAGAGTAATGTGAGAGGAGAGAGGATGGGGTTGAATTGAGACGATTACAGTCTTGGATTAAGTAATTTGTGATTATATTCTGTAAATTAAGCATAACACATCCAAAGCGTTGAAATGCTGTTCACGTATATAAGTGAATTATATATATATGAAAGATGGTAGAATACAGTAACGCATTTTGATATAGAAATATATATATATATATATATATATATATATATATATATATATATTATATATAGAAATAAACATATAAATATATATATATATATATATATATATATATATATATAAATATTATAAATATATATATATATATATAAATATTATAAATATATATATATATATATATATAATATATATATATATGTATACATATATACTTATGCATACCTATACATATATATATATATATATATATATATATATATATATATATACATACATATATACATATATATACATATATATACGTACATTCATAAATATCTATATATATGACACATATACAAGTTGATATATGCGTATTTTGATATATACACATATGTATCTATATACATATCTTTACATATATCCATGTATGCAATATATGTATATGGATAGAGAAGCAAACAGATAGAGAGAGAGAGGTAGATAAAGATATATATCTGAGCTTCAAGAGTTATAAAAAGAGTTTGGGAACAAAAACAATCCCGCGCTTATAAGAGAGAGTGAAAATGTCGTCAGAAGTCCTAAGAGTTTTCCAAGGCGCCGGAAAAATGCACAAATTGCATGTTGGAGTTAGGGATTGATTCCAAATTGAACGAGCATCGCGAGGCAAAGTTCCTTACGCTAGACAGATCACATAACACTCTATTTCTCTTCTTTTTTTTCTCCCTCTCCCTCTTATCCTCCTTCCCCATTTCTCTTTTTTTCTCTCTCTCCATATTTGTGTCAAATATCAACAGAAAATATATATGATCATTATCACTTCCCCATAATGGTGTCACTTGCACCACTAGCCTCTTACCCCCCCCCCTTATCGCCGTTAAAACATCAAGAACCCAGCCCCCCCCCCTCTTAGACCCCCCCTGTGCGGAAGGCATGCAACCAGGCTGGACGCTGCAATAACCATCCCGCTGGGTTCCTTCTGATCCCGCCAACCTCTGCCTCGTCCTCAATGCGCGCCTGCGCACACGCGCGTCTTCTTTGTAGGTGATGAGTCTTATTTGTCTTATACCAATGCTGAGAGTGGTGTTCTTATAAGTATTATTATTGTTTGTTTAAGTTTTCATTTGAATTCGATTTATGTTGTGACAATCATCAGCATTATTATCCTTGTTCATGTTGTTATTGTGCCTCTTCTCCCCCGACGAAGAGCTTGAAGGTTATTTTCCATCCTGCGTCCTCGTCCTCCTCCCTTCCCCCGCACCTTTTCCTCTACCCCCTTCCCCCCGCCCCGACCTTTCACCCCCCCCCCCCCTCGTCGCAACTCTCTCTGAGCCTCATTACCTCGAGGGGCTCCACGTTAACCCCATTTATTTCATCATGCTCCCAGGCGCAGGATTTTTTTAGCTCCTTTTAGTCCCCTCCTCCTTGTTTTTTTTTTTTCACATACTTCTTCCTCTTCTTCTCCATCGTCTACATATCTTTCTCTTCTTTTTATTCTCCTCCTTCTTTATTGTCTTGTTCTCCCACTTCTCCGTCTTCTCCTTTCCCCACCTCCCTTTTTCTAGGAATTAGTCGCTCGTCGCAGTTGCAAAAATCAGTGTTTTTCATGGCCTGGTTTTCGCTGGCTTTGGCGTCGCTAACCAGCCGTACGTCTGGAAGTGACGCCTGCCGCATGCTTCTCATCCCCTGTGAGGTCATGCAGACGATGCCTGCTTGCCAACCGCCAAGCTCTCGTGAATACGCTGCAGAAAGAACTAGTGACTAGCCTCCCTCGCGCCCGAGCCTTCTCGGTTGCGTCATTAATACTACTGATATCACAATTACCATCACTGTGGCAGCGAAAAGATCGAACAAACAAACAATACAAACAGCACACACGTGTATGGCGGCGTGTTTGTGGAGCAACTTCATGAAATCGCTTGTTTGGTAAACACGACCTGGCAGCGAAATGGGAAGACAATCAGATCTCCTATTTCATGGGTGGAGGTGGGGGGGGGGGAGTATGAGATCTGCTTGCGCCTTCGTATCTATTTGTCGTCTTGCTTAATTGCGTGCGGCCTGCTAATGTGGCAGTTGGCTCTTATTGTGATGGGATTGTTATATGTATGTGTGTGTGGGATAG
>BOPN01001057.1:316750-319250 GCA_017312705.2 Penaeus japonicus
GATCGCTGATTGGGCTGGGAGGCGTCGGCTGGTCTCTCACTAACTCCACAGGAGGAGGCGGGAGAGGTGCCAGACCAGGGAGGGCGGTGCACCCCCCGTGCCAGGCAGTCACACCTGCCTTCCCACATCTGAAGCATTATGGGATGAAAGCAGGGTCAGCTGTGGCTCCCTCTGCCTCTACAATATTCCGACGACACTTATTAGCATTGTGCTGTTCACCACATACTGCACAGCGTGCCTTATCTTTGCTGTATTTAACCACTTCCCATACAGTTGAAGCAAATGACAGGGGATGCCTTCCACGGACGCACGTGGCTGGTGGGCATGTATTATCCGAAAAAATTGTATGTACTGGGAGGTGGTTGCTCTCCTTTCCATACTATTCGGATACGGTTGAGAGGCTGGCCATCTTTCTACACTCTGATGGACTTGTGAACTCCCTGGAGCGCATATGCATTCTCAAGGGCGAGCTCCTTGTTGTAATATGTGACGAGGTATTCGTCATATTTCTCACCTTTCTTTGGTTCATCACAGGTTTTGAAGGCAATCCCTCCAATTTGACCTCCAGTGAGCAGATCAATATAGGTCTGTTGGTGACGAGCAACATAGATATGAGGCGAGGAGAGAGTGTCTCCTCGCACGAGGTCAAGGGGTGTTTCCCCTTGGGACGGAGCGCTGTTGCCAACGCATTCCAGACATTTAATTATCGCAAATTTCGTTGTGCCTTCGGGGAAGGCGAGACGAACATACTTTTTTCTTGGTGCAAGTGTAAGATCGATAACATTTTCATGTTTCTTCTTCTTCTTGGGTTTACGGCTTACTAAAGTAAAGCCGGTATCATCATCTTCATCAGTACCTTCCACATGGGTATCGGTAGTACTGACATCAGTGGCTGCAGCAATTGCTGCAGTACTTGCTTCTTCCATGGGTATGCATATATCAGCCGTGGTGCTGTGCTCAGCGTTGGGAGGGGAGGGAGAGGTGGCCACCAAGGCTTCTCCCTTCTCAATGTTTGCATTGCGGTTGTCCCCCATGGTGGGGGTAACCGCACTGGATTCATGGACAATCACTTTCGATGGACAAGAGCGCCGAACATACGTGCACACTTTACACCTTCTTCGAGCTCCTCGTATATGGCACTAGAGTTCCGTGTATTAGGAATAGTTACGGAGCACAGGCACCATGCAACCTCTCCATATGAGGTCACGATGCGTACTGTGCAAAAATGTTTATAATGAAACGCGGCATCACATGTCCGTAGATTTTAACAGTCCGCGTTGGCTGTATGAGAAAGATTTCTTTTTAGCTTACGGAATTGAAAACAAAACTAGCATGATTGTCTTTCTTTGTATATTATTATTATTAATGTCATTATCATAGACGTTGCGTAGAGTTTGCAAGGTCAATTTATGTGAAGTTTTACTGGAAAGTTCAGTTATAGCCTAACTGAATGATGAGGTAAAGAAAGGAAAAGGGGATGGTTAGTTTTTTAGATATGTTACTTTTTTTATTTGTTTGTACTAATATAGTGGATTATCGGTTTCATTTTATTCCATTTTCTACTTTTCTTCCCTTTATTCTGTGTCCTGGCTTCAGCTCCTGTTATTTATTTCGTTTTACCTGTTACCCCCTCTCTCTTTCTCACCCCCCCCCCTCCATACACACAAACACAACAACATGAGTCGATATTTGTGTCGTTTTTGTTACTCGACTCTGATGCGGGCTGATTCTGTGTCAGAATACATTAAAACTTTTGTCAGATAAATCCACCTCCCCGGAATCGCTTTGTTTCCTGCTGCTGCGTAGGCTCGGACTGGCCTTTGGTGGTGGGGTGGGTAGGGGGTGGGATGGGCAGAAATTGTGTGTGTGTGGGGGGGTTCTGTCGCGACACCCTCCCCTCCTTCCTCCCTGTAATTCTGAACAAGCCGACCGTAAGAACCCACTCTGTCTCTGATACCTTAAGTCTTCTGCTAAAGCTCTCCCTTCCCTTTCCAACTTTCTCTCTCTCTCTCTCTCTCTCTCTCTCTCTCTCTCTCTCTCTCTCTCTCTCTCTCTCTCTCTCTCTCTCTCTCTCTCTCTCTCTCTTTCATAATATAACAACATAAATATATATATATATATATATATATATATATATATATATATATATATATATATATATATATATATATATATATATATATATATATATATATATATATATATATATATATATATATATATATATATATATATATATATATATATATATATATATATATATATATATATATATATATATATATATATATATATATATATATATATATATATATATATATATATATATATATATATATATATATATATATATGTAACGTAACGTAATAATATATATATATATATATATATATATATATATATATATATATATATATATATATATATATATATATATATATATATATATATATATATATATATATATATATATATATATATATATATATATATATATATA
>BOPN01001057.1:324250-326750 GCA_017312705.2 Penaeus japonicus
AGAGAGAGAGAGAGGGCGAGACAAAGGCAGTGACAGGCAAACAAATAGTGGGATGAGAAAGATAAAGGAGGGAATGAGAGGGAGAGCGAGAAAGAGAGAGACACTTTCCCCTTAAGTTCTAATAGACTAAACATTATCCTTCGAAGAGGAAGGAAGAAACGAAGAAAGACATAAGAGGCGAAAAGGGAAGAAGAAAACGGAAGAGATCGTCCGGAAGACGTTGGAGAGGGTGGACAGCCCTGACTTTACTCATTTACGCTGGGTCTGTTGCTATTACCTCTGACCTCCCCCCCCCCTATCCTGGCCCCCCTCCGTCAGCACCCACGCCCTAGCCCCTTTGCCTCCTGCCGCTTTCCATAGGACTTTTCTCATCCCCCCCCCCCCCCCACGTCCTGCACCCGCCCCCTATGTAGGCGTCTTGCAGTCTTCTTACCTATTGGACCTGCTGGATCCCCTCCCGGAGAAGGGGGTGGGGGTGGTGTGTAGGGAGGGGAGGGGAGGGGAGTGGGGTAATACAAGGTTACGGTGCTGCGTTTCTCGAGGCTGACTTTATGGGTTTGCTGCGTGACTAATTTTCTTCCTTTTTGTGTCGCCACATTTGGTTGCGTTTTACTCCACTGCGCCCTAGGATTTTCCATTTTCTTGTTTGGATTCTCATTCTCTCTCTCACTTTCCTTCTCTCTCTCTCTCTCTTTCTCTGTCTCTTATTCTCTCTCCCTCTATTGTCATTTTTACATTTTCTTGTTTGTATTTCTCTCTCTCTCTTTCTCTCTCTCTCTCTCTCTCTCTCTCTCTCTCTCTCTCTCTCTCTCTCTCTCTCTCTCTCTCTCTCTCTCTCTCTCTTTCTCTCTCTTTCTCTCTCTTTCTCTTTCTCTCTCTTTCTCTCTCTCTCTCTCTCTCTCTCTCTCTCTCTCTCTCTCTCTCTCTCTCTCTCTCTCTCTCTCTCTCTCTCTCTCTCTCTCTCTCTCTCTCTCTCTCTCTCTCTCTCTCTCTCTCTCTCTCTCTCTCTCTCTCTCTCTCTCTCTCTCTCTCTCTCTCTCTCTCTCTCTCTCTCTCTCTCTCTCTCTCTCGCATTCTCTAGTATATTATGTTAATATTAATAAAGATGTTAATAATAACGATCAGGAAAATAAAGAAAGGATCAAGCATTGAGAAAGAAGAGCGTTGGAAGTGATACAACTTCTCCCCTCTGTTCATAGTGTTCGTGAAAACGATCACTAGGGGCGAGATTGGTAATTGTAAACATCTGTGTGTGTGTGTGTGTGTGTGTGTGTGTGTGTGTGTGTGTGTGTGTGTGTGTGTGTGTCTTGTTTCCTAGTTGTTTCAGTACTAATTTTATATTGTCATATTACTTTTTAAAGTAATTCCCATTTTTAGCGCACGCGAAGTTACTAGTGAAGTTTTGTTTGGAAATCTGTATTTTTTTCTACATCCCAATTCTACATCGTTTCTTTGTTTTCAACTTTTTGCTTTGACCTCTCGTTCTCCTTGTATTTAGAATTATGAAAGACAGCCTTGTGTAACCAGTTTTCATTAATCAGTATTCGTAGCTCTTAGCGTTGGTGCCCGTCTTGTAGCTGTTCTTTGAACTCATAGATGGTTTTGTTCATTTTTTTCATTATTGTATCCTCGTCCACGTACATAACATGGATGCCCTCTTCATGTTTTAGCTTAGGCTTTTTTTACGAACCTTTTCTTTCATGTGATCATCTGTATTTAAACTAGCGTTCATGATTATTGCAGTCTTTTTCTTTATCCGCAGAGTTAGGTACTGAGTCTCCTAACTTGCATTGGTGAAGGGGTCGACTTTTACTTTCCACGAACCTGATCACATGGTTTTTATTTGTACTGAATGCCATTTCCTTAGATACAACTCCACATAAATAAGGTTTCGATGGCATTGACCTGATTCTTTGTTTATTATCCTTCTTTGTGATTATGCGTCGTCTGCAAACATAATTAGATAGCTATCTTGGTTAATGTTTCACCCAAATCATCGATGGAAATAAAAGTATTTGGTGCAAAGACTGATTCCTGAGGTAGCCCGCTACTTCATTGTCTCCACGTGGAGTGTTTCCCTCTAATTGTTGTGCTCATTTGTTTTCCAAGAACAAAAGTATTTCACCCACTGGAGGCGTTGTCCTCTAACTCCCCCTTGGTGGTCCAATTTCCAATTGATCCACTGTGTGATATCTTGGCAAAAGCCTTCTTGAAGTTAAAGTAAATACTTGCAGTATCTCAGAAAGTCTGTCATCAACACAAAGAATATTCGTTACACGTGACTTTCTCCCTGAAACCAAACTGCTTTTTTTATATCTTTCCAAGTGGTTCGACCCATTGTTTCCTTATTCTCTTTTCTTGTAATTTGCACATTACACCAGTCAACGAAACTTGTCTATAATGCAGGGGTTTTGCTTGTCGCCACTCTTATACAATGGTGTAATACTTGCTAGTTTCCATACGTTCGGTAGTTTCCTCTGCTTCCTTGAATTTTGGAATA
>BOPN01001058.1:20000-25000 GCA_017312705.2 Penaeus japonicus
TTTTTGTAAACATTTTCAGTTTCATTATTGTTATTTGAATTGTCATTATTGTTATTTTCATTAGGATTATGATCATTATCATAATTTTTTATTATAATGATATTCATTTATGTCATTTATAATTACCATTAGTATTAAAGTTCTTATTGTTATTATTATTATCATTATCATTATCATTACTATCATCACTAATATCATTGTTATCATAATTGCTGCTGTTATATTGATTATCAATATCATTATCACTACTGTCATTATTATCATTATCATTGTTATTGTTATTATTATTGTTGTTGTTATCATTACTACTTTTATTAGCATTATTGTTATCCTTATTGCGATTATTATTATGATTATCTTTATTATAATAATTCTTAATATAATATCATTATTGTAATCATTACTGTCATTATCATCATTATTTTCATTGTTATTATTACCATTATCATCATTATATATTCATGATTATTCTTATCATTATTGTTATTATCATTATGACTATTCTTATCATCATTATTATTATCAGTATCATTATTATCATTATCATTGCTATCATAATTGTCATTTCTATCATTTTTAGCATAATCATTTTTCCCTCTTCACAAATTCCCGATATCGTTATCAGCTTTTCCCTTCTCCTTTCCTTCTATGTTCATATCACTACCTCTTCTCCAATATCTTTCTCTCTTTTCTTCCATATCATTTTCCCATTTTCTTTCGATTCCGGTTACCTCTTACGTAAAATAATGATGAGGATGCCATGACTGTCCTTTTCTTTTGCAGTGCGGTCTCCCGGAAGAGATTTGCCTCTCTTGTCTCTCTTGTCTCTTGTCTCTCTTGTCTTTTGTCTCTTGTCTCTTGTCCTCTCGACGTGAGACAATGGCGTGTGTCTAAGAGTGTGGATGTAGGTGCACTATAACGCGCGTGCACATATATGAAAATCATATGCACGTGAGGACATTATGCTCGTATGGATTTACTCGGGTGTGTTTATATATTGAGGGAATTAATGGACGTTAGGGGGAAGGATATGTTTACATACATACCCGTACATAGAAATGCACGAACATGTAGGGAAATAAGCACACCCACGCACAGAAATATATGACCACGAAGAGAAACACGGACACACACATACAAGCACACGCACACACATACGCGCGCACACACACACACACACACACACACACAAACAAACACACAGAAACACACAAGTACAAAGAGAAACACGATACACACACATACACACACACACACACACGCACACACACACACAAACAAACACAGAAACACACAAGTACAAAGAGAAACACGAACACACATACACACACACACACACACATACACGCATATGCACACACGCACACACACACACACATATGTGCTTTTACGATTTGGGTAACAGGTCATTTCGTCGTGCTTTATGTCGGCTCACATTATTAAAGACGCTCCTGTGACAATGCCTCGCTCTTGCTTCCTCGTCTTGCTGTATTTCAACATTTTTTTCCTCTTCTTCTTCTTCTTCTCCTCCTTTTCTTCTTCCTCATCCTCCACCTTTTCCTCCTCCTCCTCCTCCTCCTCTTCTCCTCCCTCTCTCACTCTTGTTTTTTATTATTATTATTATTATTATTATTATCCTTCTCCTCCTTCTTCCTCCTTTTCTTCTTCTGCATCTTCATCTTTATCTTCATCTCCCTCTCCTTCTTCTTCTTTTCCTCCTTCCTCTTCTTCTCCTTCATCTTCGTCTCCTTCTTATACTTCGTCCTGGTCTTCTTCTCCTTCTTCTTACCCTTTTTATTCGTCTTCTTCTTATACTTCGTCCTGGTCTTCTTCTCCTTCTTCTTATCCTTCTTATTCTTCTTCATCTTTATCTTCCTCTTCATCTTTTTCTTCTTCATTTTCTCATTTTTCTACTTCTTCTTCTCCCCTTCTTCATCTTCATCCTCATCTTCATCCTCATCCTCATCCTCATCCTCATCTTCATCTTCATCTTCATCTTCATCTTCATCTTCATCTTCATCTTCATCTTCATCTTCATCTTCATCTTCATCTTCATCTTCATCTTCATCTTCATCTTCTTCTTCCTCTTCATCTTCATCTTCATCTTCATCTTCTTCTTCCTCTTCTTCTTCTTCTTCTTCCTCCTCCTCCTCCTCCTCCTCCTCCTCCCTCCTCCTCCTCCTCCCTCCTCCTCCTCCTCCTCCTCCTCCTCCTCCTCCTCCTCCTCCTCCTCCTCCTCCTCCTCCTCCTCCTCCTCCTCCTCCTCCTCCTCCTCCCTCCTCCTCCTCCTCCCTCCTCCTCCTCCTCCCTCCTCCTCCTCCTCCCTCCTCCTCCTCCTCCCTCCTCCCTCCCTCCCTCCCTCCCTCCCTCCCCTCCCTCCCCTCCTCCTCCCTCCCCCTCTCCTCCTCCTCCCTCCCCTCCTCCTCCCTCCCCCCTCCTCCTCCTCCCTCCTCCTCCTCCTCCTCCTCCTCCTCCTCCTCCTCTTCCCTCCTCCCTTCTCCTCCTCCTCCTCTTCCCTCCTCCCTTCTCCTCCTCCTCCTCCTCCCTCCTCCTCCTCCCTCCTCCTCCTCCTCCTCCTCAGCCTCCTCCTCCTCCTCCTCCTCCTCTTCCTCCCCAACCGCCTCCTCCTGCTTGTTTGCTTGTTTATTTTTATTTCATTCTAGAAATGGTGTTTAAAGGGCCTTTTGTTGAGAAGGAAGGAATGACGTATATTTTGATGAATATAGGGAGAAAAATTACCGTTTTCTCTTAACCAATTTCATACGAAAGAAAATGGAATTACCTTTCATTACATTTCTTTCTGTTTGTCGTCTGCACAGTGCACAATAAAGCCCGGGCTTGTCTTGTATTGTTTATATATAATTTATTGTTTGATCCTTTCACAGCATCTTAAGCCAAGAATCTTGGATAAATTTTCAGAATAGCGCCTTTGTTTTTGTTTTTTTTTTGTGTTTCTTCATCTCTTCTAATAATCTTCCAAAATGTACATATACCAGAATAACCCCAATCCCACCCCCACCAACCCATCCTTTGCTAGAGCTAACGTCAAAATTAAAGATGGGATTCGGTTAAGCTAATCTTGTAGACTATAAATTCCCCGAAAATGGCTCATCCAAAATTCCCGCCAAAAATCGTGGCGTGCCATGGCGACGTGGCCGGGTATATAATGATCCTTTGTGACAATTGACACTAGAGGTGGGGGCGTCTTTTGTAGGATTTAAACCCCTAAGGCCTTGGGACCTCAGTGTTCCCAGCATCGCGTTGAGTGGTTCACGTCATCGTCTAAGCCACGCCCATTCCAAACCTACATCCAAACCTGCTATTATTGCCACTCACTCTTGCTTTTACTTGCTTGTGATTCCAATAATTATGTATTAAATATATTCTAAACTTTTATGTAAATAAAGAACAAATCAACAGCCCATGAACACGGCCAAATAAAGAAAAAAATAAAATAAAATAAAGAAAATTTGTGTAAACACATGGTGCCTCAGTCCGTTCTTTTGATTATGCTAATGTTCGATAAAATAGATTATAATTTACAGCTGGACATGTAATATACCTTTGATACCATGAAGTTACAAATCAAAGCTTTATAAAATGTGCAACGTGAAATATTTTAAGGCTGACAACAAACAAGATATCATTGTAATCGAACATAGCGTGTAAAGAGTGGTGTCAGGCGAAGAGCTTTAATATATATATATTTTTTTTTTTTTTTTCTGTACTGTATAAAGAAAAGGGCATCTTTTATTATATCAAAAGCTGATCATTGATACGTCGGTGTCAAGTATCTCTCAATAGACATGAAAAAGAAAGAGAGAAACAGAAAAATGATTATAGGAGAGATTCAGAGATATCATGATATAGTTAAATTTAGACTGTTTTTCCGGAGATATGTATGAGCACAGAGGAAGATGGAGAGATGTATGGGCACTGTGGAAGATGTAGAAAGGCAGAAATACAACAATTTTTTTCACAGAAATGACAGAAAGACACAATGAAAGATGCAGATATACAATTAAATAATATATACATATAGATACAGAGATACAATGGAAAATGTGATGATACAGAGATACAATGAAGTTTGAAGAGATGCAGAGAGTTGCAAATGTACAGTGGAGGATACAGAGATATAAATACAATGAAACGTGTAGAGACACAGAGAAATATGTAAAGATATAGAGAGATGCATAGATACAATGAACATGTAGAGTTGCATATTCGAATTACAGAGACAGAGAGATGTAGAGATACAGAGAGAAATATAGAAGTAGAATGAGAGATGTCTATGTAAAGAAAATTGCATATAAACAATATAATATAATGTAGAAAATAATAATAATAATAATAATATAATGTAGAAAGATAATGTAGAAAACAGTAAGACGTTTTTAAATAGAGCAAGAAATTTAGAAGAGAAAGAAAGGGAAGGTTAAGAAGTATGATTATTTTTCCTTGATCAGAACTTTCCTTTGATTAATTTATCATTATTTTTAGACAAAACAAATACTAAAACAAATACTTTATATTGTGATTTTTTTTAAAGATTTATCATCTTTCAATAAATAAAGGAAACATCAGTGTGAAACGTAGCCATCACATGTTAAGCCTTTATTCCCCTGTCTCTCGATGAGGCCTCCATGTACTACCCGAGCTCGTGGATTTTCTGTTGTTGTTGTTTCTTGAGTCCGTGTGCAAAATGAGATTTTAGACAGTTTTTCCTTCATTTTGCCCTTCACCAGGCGTTGCACCAACCAGTCAGCGTCTATAGAAACATATGCTCTCATCAGCCAAACTTTGAACTCGTTGATAGATAGTCTCTACAAATGACGGCTTATGAGAGAGAGAGAGAGAGAGAGAGAGAGTATGATGCTCTCCGTTTATGTGCATGTTGTTTTTAAAAAGATAATACAGCATTTGAATAACCATTTTGCGTCAGACTTTTAAAAGTAGTGAACGAAAGAGATTACTGATATATCATTTCATATCCGAGT
>BOPN01001058.1:32500-37500 GCA_017312705.2 Penaeus japonicus
ATACCAATAATAATGATACTAGTAACAATGATAATGATAATGATGATAGCGACAATTATGACAATCATTTCATTATAAATACGAATATGATGATAAAATTTAAAAGAGTAATAACAGATAATGGAAATAATGATGATAATGATAATCCCATAAATTTCCATCTTGCCTCACTGTTTTTTTTCCATAATGATAATATTTAAAAATACAACAACCTTGTATAAGGCATACGATAAAAACAAATATACAAATGGCCATCCAGAAACACAAATTAAAGGATGTACACTCTTAATGAAAGAGAAATACATAAAAATAACAGCCAGAAAAGAATAAATAGGTTAGTAAATAAAATAATAAGTCTATAAGAGGACAAGAAATCAACGAATGAGTAGATGGATAGATAAACAAAGTAACAAATAATGAATAAAAAAATGATAAATAATAAATAAATAATCGTGTTCTATCTATCCATTTATTCATTCGTTGAATTTCAACCTATTTATTCTTTTGTATTTTTTTTTTTCTTTCTTTCTTTTTGTATTTCTCTCTCATTAAGAATGAACTTCCTTTAATTTGTGTTTCGAAGACGCAACTTCACAACACTTTGTCAAGACATTATCCCTGATTGAACCTTCTCCAGTCATGACACTTGGCTTCTGTTACAGCTTCTTTCTTCAATTTCAGTGAGCTCTCCTCCTCTTAAGCTTCTTTCAGTTGTTGTTTTTATTTGTCGTTGTTGTTGCTTTTGTTATCATTATCCTCCTTTCATTATTATCACTGTATTTTAGCTTGTATTAGCATTTCTATATCATATTAGCATCTAATCAAGAGCAACCAGTAAGTGAGAGAAGATAAAGAGTACGAAGAACAAAGGAGAAAGAATAAAAGGGTTGACAAACAAGAATGGAAGACCCGGTAAGTCTACTCTGTTTACATTTTCGA
The DNA here is from genome assembly GCA_017312705.2 of Penaeus japonicus. Classification (NCBI taxonomy): domain Eukaryota; kingdom Metazoa; phylum Arthropoda; class Malacostraca; order Decapoda; family Penaeidae; genus Penaeus; species Penaeus japonicus. The sequence continues at coordinate 33,440 of BOPN01001058.1, forward strand.
ACTTCCACTAATTCCATAGTGCGACTTGGAAGATCAATCCACACTGCGGTGGTAGCTGGAATGAAACTTCTAGAGAGAATTATCACCGTTAAATCTGAAAGAGGAAAATACGATTGTTAAAGTGAATTACATTCCGGTTGATGCGTTACAGGATGGTATCACGATGTCAAAAGTGCAAAGAATGTTTCGGATTAGGATCAACTCTAAAGCATGAACAGATAATTTAAAAGGAATTAAACTGTCCTGCGGACATACAAAGGAAGTGAATACTATTACTGGCGTGTTATTTCATCTTCCGACGTCTGCTCGGCCGAGGTATGAGAGTTCTACAGACGACTTACCGGTATTTCATGCAATGTGAATTTGTTGTGGAATGTGACACTAAGGCTTTTGGACGAGTGACATCGCCACTCGTCCGATCAGAGAAGAATGGTTGCATTCATCGAAACAATAGATGCAAAAAAATCATACAATTGTCCTCAAAGACTTGTTAGAAAATCAAAGCTCGCCATGCATCGCTGGTGCCTATAAACGACCAAAAGACAGATCGCCTGACAAGACGCACACTAACGCTGTCACCTTCATCGCACCTAACCCTGCTTCAATCATTTAGTCCTAAATTGTTAAAAACTCCCTGTGTTCATCCCTCCCCTTAAGATCTTGTCAAGTTCCGACGTTAAACCAGAACCTGATTGTGGCCTTTTGTGAGGGATACATACTCGCATGTCGGTAGGTATATATAATATAAATATATAAATATATAAATATATAAATATATATATATATATATATATATATATATAAATATATATAAATATATATATACTTATATATATATATATATATATATATATATATATATATATATATATATATATGTATATATGTATATATGTATATGTATATGTATAAGTGTGTGTGTGTGTGTGTGTGTGTGTGTGTGTGTGTGTGTGTGTGTGTGTGTGTGTGTGCATATATATATATATATATATATATATAATGTATATATATATAATGTATATATATATAATGTATATATATATAATGTATATATATACATATATACATATACATATATACACATATACATATATACACACACACACACATAATATATATATATATATATATATATATATATATATATATATATATATATATATATATATATATATATATATATATATATATATATATATATATATATATAATACATATGTATATGTATATATACATAAATATATACATATATATATATATATATATATATATATATATATATCCAACTGTGCTGGTTTTAGTTTTCATTGTACCCCTGCATCACTTAGTATCACTGTATGTTTCATGTTATATCTGCATCACTACATCTTAAGTTGTACTTCTGTATCTGATGCCATCTTCCCCTGATTCTCTCTGTACCTTTACAGATTTCATATCTGTGCATCTCTTTGAAATCTTAAATCCCTAAACTCTCTCTCGTCTCATGAGAGACATTTGACACCATCATATAAATGACCAGTTTTTATATATTCAAAGACATGTCAATTCCTTAATACTATAGATGTATATTTTTCATCTAGCTCACTGACGCACTCCATAGCATAAAGCTCTTTGCCTTACATCACTCTTCACACCATGTCCGATTACAATAACTAGATGTAACCTTTTTTTCAGTCTGAAAGTAGTTTATTCTTCAGATTGCACATGTTATAAAGCTTTAATTTGCAACTTTGAGGTATTTATAGTTCTCAAAGGCATTGAATATGTAAAAAAAGAACGGACTGAGAGACCATGAATTTGAATGGAAAAGTACACATGTATATTCTCTTTTAAAAGCTTTTTTTTCCGTTTTTATGGCCATGCTCATGGTTTGTTTCTTTGATCTCTATACATACAATAATTTATACAACCCCTACCTCCATAACCATGCCAAAGCTGCTGGTGACTGGGTACGACATACACAGAATGAGCTTGGGTAGCTGAATAATATCAGAATTTTGCACTTGTAAAAATTAGTTTGTGTTCTGAATGCTAGTAGTCTAATTGCAGTGTCCTGTGTTAACTTTGCAATGGTTTTGCTACATTTGGTTGTAATGATGAACTTCACCATAATGTGCGGAAAATAACATGACACCCTGTATATATATACTTGAGTATTAACTTTTTAAAATGAGTGATATATGTATTTAATTTAACTATTAGGACAGCATTTTCTATTATTTTTCAACATTGTATTGTTGGTTAGCCATTTATTTTTTTCCTATCACATCAGCATTGAAGACGTTTTACACTCAGTTTGTGCTACTATAGTACTTTTACAATAAATAATAAATAATAATAAAATATCTATCAACTACAAATAATTGAGAATTTAGGATAAAACAACATGGCATAACTTTTAGGAACAATAAAACACCACAAGAGGATATTCATAAACTGTAATATTATAAAATAACTGGGCATGGTATAAAGTCATATTATGCCACATTCAAGGCACATTTGATAATATTTCAGCAGAGATGAAATCTGGCTTTAAAAAGATGGAAGAACTCTCATCACACACAATTATCTAATTGTTGCAAAATAGTAAAAATAATGAGTATTAGCATCTGTATCCCACCTCCCATCCAAAGTTTCAGAATGTGAGTCTTTAGAGAAATATTTAAACCCTAGACTGCCAGTGGGCTATGTATAAGCCTGGGGTATCACCACCACAAGAAGACATACTTTTAATGCAAAATAACAACTATCTGGTGTTTAAAACCTGCAATATAAGTACTTTCTAGGGTTCAGAATCAAGTTCAATTGCTTTCATTGTTGTTTTAGAGCATTTCCAGTAATGTAAGAATTTAAAAAAAGGGGGGGGAAAGCTGGTTGGCAGTGGTGATTTTTCGGGGGCTCAATTTCACTGGCAGCTAATGGATTAAACATATAAAAATACAACTCATCCCAGAGAATAACAATAAGAATAATTCATAAATATAGCAAAAATTATAATAATATTATAGTATTACTGCAAAACATGCTTTCCCTACATCTCACCGTATATTTATGCAAAATTTCAGTCACTGGTAAAAATTTTCCGCACATTACTTAACAAAAATCAAGAATATACTTCTGTCTGATAAGCTTTGCCAAATTGGATCATATATAAAAGCATATTCATCTGTGAAAGCTTTACAAGCAATTATTGGCTGCCAATATCTAAAAATAAGAAATGTATTTATAACAGGACAGGCTATGTACTTAAATATAAACATCAAATTTGACTACACAAAATACTGAAGAATATCTGAGTGTCTGATTCATAACAGACTACAAAGATCAAACACATATACGCAAAGAAATTTATAACAGAACCAATTGTTCTCTTCCGCTGCAGTTGAATTATTTACTCATCAAATTAGCCTGTAAGCAAAGGAACGAACACAATCAGCGCAAGGGTACTTTCTTTTACAACATTCCCACCCCAATGGTACTTTATCCTTCAGCTAAGAGGTAACTCAATATAGGCAACAATGTATAACAATAAATATTACAACATGCTCCAAATTTTCTGATCTTGTCTTTTGTTCTTTCATATGAATATACCCACAGCCATACACTCCATCACTGGTATCAAAAAATGTTTCTTTTTGTCATTCACCTTCACTAGAAAAATTAAACAATCCACTACTGAGCAACTATTAAAACCAATAATCAAATATCTTATAACCATATAAATTCAAACATTTGTTTTGGTATAGAAAACAACAATAATAATAATATTGATCATAAAAAACAACTGAAGAAAAGTCATAAATACTGACTAAGTAGGAATTCAATGCTTACCCTTTTACAAAAACAATGTTAAATGTACATGTATGACATTGCTTACTTACTCAGGGAGGTACAAAGTTTATCACACTGTTTATTCAAGGAAAATAGCTTTATTTTACAATGTATTCCAAAATATGTTGAATCTATGATAGCACTAAACCATGCAATGCCTTCTCTAATTCCCTCTTGATTGACTCAGTTGTCAGGTTCATTTGTTGCAACTCTTGTAAAGATTGAAAATC
>BOPN01001058.1:42500-55000 GCA_017312705.2 Penaeus japonicus
TCATCACTCATTCACTCTCAAATAAAAATCTATAGCTATAAAATATAAATAAAGATGCTGATACATTAGTAAATCAATGACTAGATGTTTTTTTTCATTAATGTCTGCTAACAATTCAACTTTAACCCAATATCACTAAGGCAGTTTTGGCTCAGCCTGGACACAATGCCTGGGTATTTTGATATGCGCAGGCCTAACTCCTTCGGCCATTTGCCCACTGAGGTGGTGGCCAGCTATACAAAGAGCCATGACATGATATCACATTCCCAGCAGGAAGACTTTCTGGCCCATGATGTAATATCACATCATCTGTCGTTAATGGGTTAAAGACAAATATTTGTTTATAGATTTAAAAGGTTTAATAAATGGAAACTGTTACTTCAATGTTTGAGAATAAAAATAATTTAGATAAATATGATTCATTAAAATATGCGTATAGGATGACCTTCAATAAGAATCTGAAACATTCATAATTTCAATCCTCACATCAAATGACACAATGCATCAGCATGCCATGCTCCCCATCACTAAGAGTGCAAGAGCAAGCATAAAGACTAAAGAGTGAAAGATGAACAGACACTCACCCAGAACGTCAGTGGTGCAGGACGGGAGGGCCACGTTAACACTACCACGACAAGCAATCAAAGCAATGCCCAACTTAGGTCATATCTTTGGTAACAAAACAAAAAGAGAAATGGGTGCAACACCACTCATTGACAACTAATACTTTCACTATGCACAGCCAGTTATTCAATAGTAGATCTATAATCACAGGCATAAGACTAAAAACATGTTCTAAAGTAAACTAGTTTCGCCCACTGAAAGCTGCCACAAAAAAGCTTGAAGTTCAGAAAAAAGTTCTAGGAGTCAGTCCTTCTATGTCTGATTGATAGTGCATTTAGTACAATAGAAAACCATTATTACACTTTAGATTCAAATAAGTTATCTGCATTCAGTATCTGTTGCTTGAAATGTTCATTAGACGAGACGTTTTCAGTACTCTGGGAATCTTCATCCTTTATTTCTGTTATGGTCACCCCACTTGTGGTCTCTGCTCCTCCTGCCATTGGTGTGTTCATCTGCTGCATTCTTCTTTCAATCTCTTTTGTTAACGCAATACGATACATTTCATAACTCATCACAATGCCGTGAAGTTCATGTTTGAAGAGTCTGTTAAGCATTGCCTGGTAGCAGTCAAGTTCTGGAAGTCTGAAGAGTTCCCATCTTAACTTGTGATCATGTTCTGGAGAAGCTTGAGAATACACATGGAGCCAATATGGGATTTTCTCGTGCAGGTAAGGTGATGCTGGCATGAGTGATAATGGTTGACGAAAATCTGTATGATGTGGAATAGGCAACATCCTATTCTGGGCAAGAGTTGAATTTTCTGGAATTCTAGGAAGATACTGCTGCGCACATGGGTGCTCATACTGGGCTTGTCGTGTAATGTGATTGACATAGTAAACACCATGTTCTAGTGACTCAATTCGTTCCCATCCAGCAGGCAATCCTTCTTTCTCAAAAGGATGTGACCAATGAGTTGTCTTTGTATTGTGATCTATGTAGTACTTTCTTCCCCTTAGAGTGTAATCTACAGACCATCCAGGAGGTAAAGGAAGCTCTTGTTCAAGGCGAGGGGAAGGTGGTTGAGGTGAACCTCCACCTAGATGAGTATTTGACTGAGAGAGCTGCTGTCTTTGCTGCTGTTGCTGCTGCTGTTGCTGTTGTTGCTGTGCTTGCTGCTGCTTTTGACCAGACTGATGAAGGAAAGGGTAGGTAATACCTTGGCTTGTTGCCTCCATTGGTGACCTGATATGACTCGGCCCATAGAGTATTTGATCAAGACTATACTGAGATCCCGTATAATGGTTAATATATGTGTGGTTAAACATAGCTGGTGAGGGGGGCGCCTGCTGCTTTAACATGCCATCAAGACTACCTCGGCTGCCCAGGTGGAGGCCACCCATCCTCTGTGCAACTTCACCAACATTAGGTGTGTATTTGCCTTCTAGTCCTCCATGGGCCATCCCATTCACTGGCGTCCTAGATCCTGTAGAATACTTCTGGACCAAGGGCGATGCCTGGTGAGAAGGAGGATTACTGCTGCTAACATATGGTGGATTAACTGTACTTTTCCTCTTTCTCAAATCACTCTGACTTGCATTTGGCCAGACATTAATGATGGACACCTCAGGAGGAGATTCCTTTTTTATGTACTTCCCTGCCAGACTGTCACAGCTGGACATGGTGTCCGACTTCTTACGAGAATTGGACAACATGTTGCAGGCTGTGGCTTGAAATTCAAGAAGTTATCTCTGCTCCTTTCCCATGAATCCCTGCCTAGCCATCACCACACTGTAAAAGATACTATACATTAGGACTTCCATCTTCAGAACTCTTTACTTTTCTATCTTTTATATTTGTTTGCTTTTCTGTTCAGCACCCACAGCAATGAGGAGACAAGAAGGTTGTCCTTTCTAAACTAACTACAGCAACCCCAAAATGATAACTAAATGGAGATTTTTTGGTAAAAAAATATTCAAATCAAAATCACAATGATTTCTTGATGAAGGCCCATTTCAAGGGCATATGGACTGGAGCCATTTTGTTTTGCTTTCTTTTTTTCATCTTCATTTCTTTACTGTATCATTTTTGTCTCAGAATTAACACATTCGTCTTCATCAATCATAGTTTCAATTAAGATTCAGACTCGCACACACATGCAAACAAATAGTGACATTTTTCTATTATGGACTAAACAACTTTGTATTTCTCAGGTTGAAGATAGTCTGGAGTAGGATTGGCTAAGCTTAAAATTTCCAAGAACATCAGCCAAAGAGAGAGAGCATAACCAAGCTAATTTGACCTTACTGAACCACTAAAAGGATTGTCCAAATTGGATCCTTTTAACTCCATACTCTTCATCTACTCATACTTGAATAATGGTAGTGAGCTTTCACAGCCAATCTTTGTGAGCTCTCTCTATACTAAGGGCAGGGTTTGGAAAATTTGATTTTTTTTGCTAATAGAAAAACAAAAGAAAATGTACTATCTTACATATTAATCAGTTTATCATAAAAACTAGATCAGATCTTTTTATAAATAATCTCTTTTTTTTCCATTTGTAAATCATATTTTTCAACTGATACATTGATGATGAAGAAAAGGAAGAAAATATAATACATTTATAAATCTATCAGCCAGTACTATTCCACTGCAGGACATAGGCCTCTCAAGAGGATTGTGGCCAGGTATCCTATATATATATATATATATATATATATATATATATATATATATATATATATATATATATATAAATATATACATATATATTTATATATATACATATACATATATATACATATAAATATATATATATGTATAAATGTCCCAAGCATCAATTTCATTATAAAAATTTTACACTTCATTAAAATTCTAGACATCCTTTATTATTGAACACCATGTTTCAAATGAGCACAAACTTTAATAACAACCTAAATCACCTCTAATATGTCAAACAATGGCAAATATAATATATTTACTGATATGTATAAAATCTGTACTGTGATTAAGTTAATGTGTAAGAAAAATTATAATAAATATATAAAAATAAATCTAAATATATTTGAATGATTCATATCCTGCCAATCATGAGTCTGTGAGCTCAAGATTGAAAACAATGCCAAATGCACTGCCATTTTTCTATGTTAGACAGAATAATGCAATACTGAATTGATAAGGATATATAGCTACCTTCATTAAACAAGATACCAACCCATTCCATCTTCAAAAGCAAGTCCATTTCCCAATCAAATACAATTTCCTGAGAACATAGGAATGAATGTGGCTACTGTGAACATTGTGTTGCATCTACAGTTTTGACAAAAATCAAATATTATAGACAAACTACGTCCAAAAATCAGCATGCCATTGCATCCATAACTTCAAATATGCATTCATGCGTGTGTGCGTGTGTGTGTGTATATGTGTGTGTGTGTGTGTGTGTGTATATGTGTATATGTGTGTGTGTGTGTGTGTGTGTGTGTGTGTGTGTGTGTGTGTGTGTGTGTGTGTGTGTGTGTGTGTGTGTGTGTGTGTGTGTGTGTACTTGCATGTGTGTGTGTGTGTGTGTACTTGCATGTGTTTGTGTGTGTGTACTTGCATGTGTGTGTTTGTGTGTACTTGCGTGTGTGTGCGTGTGTGATGTATTTGAGTGTTGGTTTGTGTATGCATATGTGTGTTTGTGCACTATGTGTGAATGTGAGAGTGCATGTGCTCACACACATAAACAGATTGAATGTCGTACATAAATAGAGTGAATAATATGCAGTAAAGCTTCCCAATAAGCATTATCACAAAATTCCTTTTTCTCTCTATAATAGTCATCATCAAGGGGTCAACTGTAATAACATAAGGCTTGTTAAACCACTACAAACAAATGACTAGAAATGCTGAACTCAATCCAAAAGAAAGTTATTCCCTAATATTCAAAATAAAATTCGAACTCATTCTATTTTGACTAAACCTCATTTACCAAACAAAAAATATGTCTAAAGAAAAACTTTAATTTAAACAAAATAAAAAAATACTGAAAGCTAAGTAAATGCTGAAAATATAATAAAAAAATGATTAAGAAATAACAACAAAAAATAGGTCAATGTCAATAATATGAGGCTGTATTATCAACAAATTATCATGAACATCATAATCATGGTTTTTTAACATCACGGGTTTAACAATACCACTTCAACACGTTTCCAACACACAAGCTTCCTTAATCTACCTTTTTCCATATCATCAAATTTCAATCAAAAGAGTAAGCATTCACACAAGTGCAATCACTACATGCCATAAAAACAAAAAAACAAACAAAAAAAAAGCCATTATAAGCAAATGTAAATCAATAAAGCACTAAACAAATGTGAACAACTGACAAGCAATCTAACTAATCAGTCCCACGTTTGTGAAAAAACTTGGTCTATTCACAGCATTGGCATCTATCAAATTTCTACTTTAACCAGGCAAGTGCTTTCAGTCATATCCTAAGATCAATAAATTGTGTAATAAACTATGTAAATGCATCAACTTCTCTCCTTGTAGAAATGTTCTTCTTTACTACATATACACCAAGTTAAACATACAATACTTGTACATGCCAAACTAATAATCTGATACTTAGTTGGAGTATTTGGAGCCAGTCAATTTTTCTTGCATCTTATCATTTAACTGAACTTCAAGAATGTATATGAATAATTATATTCCAAAACAAGTTTAACAACAATAGAGGTTGAAAACTGAATACTCATTTAGGGAGATGTAAACTGAAAGCTAGCCCTTTCCCTTTTTTCAAATAATACATTTCCCCATAACTTCTTTGGATTATGTTATAAAACAGTTGAACTTAATATAATATAAACCTAAGGATGCATCAACTTAAACCATGGTGATTCCCAAATAATTTTCACAAGACAAATGAATTTGCAAATATCATACTGCCATTACAAACCAATTTAAAAGAAGCCACAGCCAAAGAATACAACCAGCTATCCATTCAAACCATAATTACAAAGCAAGAAGTTAGTCTAGGAAATAGAATCACTGAAATGCATTCTGGTATATAAACCCTTTGGCCGTATCGATTAAGCAGAATATTATATCAATTTACTTTCAAGAAACAAAATGGCCAAATTACCAATATATATTCACACTGCCCTATGGTGAAAAAAGAAAGAAAAAATCATAATTAAAAAAAAAATGACTATAACTTTCCTTTTATTTACTTTTTTTCAAATAAATACTCCTTGAATAAATAATGATATATATAATGATAATCTGCAAAAATATAGCAAGTATAATTAAAGGAACGTATAAAGTAAGTAAAAGTCAACATATAGCTGTTCATATTATTAACAACATTTATGCAAAATAAGAAAATGAAATTAGAGAAGAGTTGAGCTATAGTGACCTTGCAGGAATTTAAATTTGAAGTTGTGGCATTTTTGCCATTTATACAGACAAGGGGTATATCTTCAAAATTGCATTTTTGCAATTTCAGATGCCAAAGGTTTAACAAAAATGAAAATCATAGCAATGCTATAGACTGACTACAAAATGAAAAATTTATCAATACTTTTGACTTTCTAACACAAAATACTAGTCTACAAATAGAGCAAACCTACTTGACCAAATGAGATTGAAAATTTTATTCCGTTTTTAAGCTATAAAATATAAAAAGTAAGTTTCCAGATTCAAGAAAGAAGACAGCTTTCACAAAAGGACTTAAGAGTAATACCTATAATTTGCTTTTACTGAATGTGTCAATACAAGCACCACAAACTTTTATTGAGAAATGAATAAATAATCATAAGAAAAGTATTGAACCTACATAAACGTTCTTCTTATAAATAGCAGAGACTAAAATATCTACAGAAACTGACTATTTTCATGGATGAGATGCTATCATATGGAATTCTGCATGCACATTACCCTCTGTTCAATAAGCACAGATGAAAGTAATTTCATCTTCACTTTATGCACAATTACATATTTATGCACATATTTTATAATACTGGTAATATATATATTTTTTTTCCTGCACCATTTCACCATATACATAACTGATGATTTACCAAAAAGAAAAAAAGAAAAGAAAAGAAGAAAAAAAAATCTTCATACAAATTAAACTTTCATAATGTTTCTAAAATTTTCTTAGGTATTCACCAAATAAAACTAACTCAAAACAACTAAAAATAAGGTATAAGAAAACAGTTGTAATACTAAACCATTATTTCTTAAAATGGGGAAAAAGAAAGAAAAGAAAAGAAAAAAAGAAAAATATATATATATGTACATACATTATCAAAAAAACAAACTTACTTTTTTTCGTAATTCATTTCCATGAAGAGTAGCTTTCCATAGAAATGCGTTGGTTCTTCATAGTTATATCTTGGTGTGGTTTTCCAAATTCAAGCTGCAAAAATGCCAGTCCTGTAAAATATAAAATATTGTGAATGCATTGAAGGTGGTAATACACCATCAGCTATTCCATCAACTTCCTTATGAGACTTGAACTATGAAATATGAACATAGGAAAAAAAAAATCTATATCTAAAGCATATGTGTAAAATGTAAATATTTCTTAATAACTTGAGTATAATTTTCATTTTTTCCTAAAAGTAAAGATAATAAACACACACACAGTCTGTTGAAATAAAATGTGCTTTATCAATTTCATCAATGTCTGTAAAATTAAAAACATAAACTAGATGCTTGTGATTTTAAACTAAACCTATTTTGGAGAATATTACAGTAATTCTAGTAGTTATAATGATAATTTTCATCATCAGAGAATAAATAACAATCATTCTTAGTGTGATTGGAAAAAAAATATATATATACACTCTAAAATGTAAAAGATAGAAATCTAATTGAATCAGCATACTCCTGTACAGGCCCTCGGTAACATTTCTTACTGTTGGCACATTCATGTTCCTAAGTCATTTTTTTGTAATAAGACAATAAATCATACATGTATCATTTTCAAGAAACCTTTTACAATACAAGTAGGGGGATATCAAAATAACAGAGTAATTGTATTGTACTCTGCTGTCTCATGAATACCACCAAATACAATTTCCGAGGTGTGCATTTCCAAAGTAAGTGTGCACTGATGAATTGTTTGTGGAAAAAAAAAATAGATTAAGAGTACTTAAGTTCAGTATTTGAACTGCAGTATTTGAACAAGAATGCTGAACACTTTTGTGTTCAGCAACTGACTGGTGTCCAGTCTTATCCTCCTCCCTCTAACAGCCCAGACTGGACAATACCAAATGAAGTTTTTTTGCAATGCCTAAACATGAATTGACATGAGTTATGGTTATGGGTTGTTTACATAAGAAATTAATTTGATCATCATTAACTTTCTTAAGATTTTCTTTAATTGGTGACTACTTTTTCCAATTCTGAGATGAAAGTAAATTCTCTTTTTCAATTTTCCTTTTACTTCAGAATAATTGTTATTTCATACAAGGTCTCACAGACGTTTTTTATCACAGTAGACATCTAAAGAAATTCACAAAAATGATGTTTAACATTAATTTTACTCAGTGTGTATTTTCTGCCATAGTTAGTGCAGGATGTGCATTGAAGGTACTAAACAAACATCACCATTTGGTGGCCAACTAACAGATGATACATGTCCATTAGAGCGGGGTTTCCCAAAGTGAGCTCTAAGGAGCCCTGGGGCTCTGGAAGCCTTTTTTTAATGGGGGACCAAATGCTTTATAACCCATTTCGGACAGGGCCCCTAACAACCTAACTGCTAGTCTGGACAGCTAGTGTATGATGCTGGGGGAACCTACAAAAAATTAGAGGGATAGGGAAAGTGTTTTCTCTTCCCTTCAGGTAGCACAGACTAGCATAAACATGATTTCCCATAAATCAATTAAAAAATGTGGGTTTAGGCTGACTTTGGAACCCTGTAGCTCTGAAGTTAGTGTCGTCACAGCCATAATACTTCATGACTGTGTGCACCCTTAACTGTTGGCAGATCCCGATGTTGCATAACGTATGTATTGACACCCATCTTTTAGATCTAATCAGTGCCATCATGTAAGTTGTGACACCCGTGCTCAATGGGTTAAAGAAAAATTAAATGGATGCAGATATTTTATTGAAATCTTTACTGGAAAGAGATATAATAAGTAATGTTAGTGTTAAAATTTGAATTTATTATTTTTTATATATATTTTGTAAACTGACCATTTTGGGTTCCAAGAAAAATCTTTGCCTGCTGAAGGGCTCCAAGGTGCCCAAAAGTTTGGGGAACCCTGCATTAGAGTGCATAAAGCAATGCCATGGCCTCTGCACTTCATGCTTTGGCAATGGTCAGTAAACCTCCACCATGTATATTATGGCAAGACAGTTTCCAAACCATCTTTGTAAATTATTCTCAAATAAGGAACAAGTGTAACCCTATCTTTCCAGAATATATGTGGTGGAGGTTTATTGTCCTTTGCCACATCAACAAAAGTTAGAAGCCACAACAGTGACTAGGCAATGCACCATTATGACACTGAACTTATGCCCTATGGACTGAGAATGTTCAACTGAATGTATTCGGAGTTTTGCTGTTCTATATACCCATTTACACCCCCGTAAATACTTCCATTTATCGTTCCCTTTCTATTACCTCATCTCCTTGAACTAATCATGAAAACCTTCATGGAATTGTTTCCACTTCTATTTATGTGGATGAAAGTATTAACCCTCTCTAGACGGGTGGTACACTACGGTACCGCTCATTCAAGGGCCCGTTGGCCAGGTGGCACCATATGGTGCCAGTCATTTAATTGATTTAGGCCTAAGTGTTCGAAAGTCCCGGCATTGTGACATGCAAGGCTGGAATGCCCCTGTCGTGAGTGGGTTAATTATATATTGAGAACTCACATAATGTAGAGCACATGCAGTACATCCTACCGACACACAACTCTGCGCTTTTATATTCTGCCTTACAGAAGGACCCCTCTAACACTAATAATTTTAACATGTTCGACTCATGGTTTACTATCATGTTTATAAAATATACATGTTTAAATACATGTGCTACTGCTATATGTCTCTATCTCTGTTCCTAAAGTAGCGGTTACTTTTATCAACTGTAACACTCCACCATTTCATAACTAGGTAACATAATATATATTTTCTGGAATATAAACTTGACCTCTACAACAATGAAAGATACACATATGCTTTGTCACTAGGCAACAAAACATGTATCTTCAAGTGGATTTGGAAAAAACACATTTAATAACATAATGAGAGAAAAGTGTTCCCTTGAGACCTACTGCTAGCATTTTGTAAATAACTATCCTAAGATATGAACTGCCTGTAGACAAAGAAAATATTCTACATTAAAAAATAATAATATATAATACTGCTGAAGCAAAAACAAACCTGAAAATACATGAATGTAAGAAACCTTGTCCTTATTCGATAATCACCAAGCATAACTACTACAAATCCAACTTTTCTCAAACACAAAACAAATAACGAATTTATAAGATATCCAAGTTACACAATGCTCAAGTCACATTAGACATAACGCAATAACCAAACCATTTCAAAGTACATAAGCAAACCAAACAATAAACCGAAAACAATGTCAGAAAACCAACACCCACATCGGATAAGAAGTACTTCAAGATCCCATAAAAGCAAAGATAAATCAACCTGTTGATATTCTCCCGTACTTCAACTCGTAACTCTACCCAAGACACAACCATAGAGATACACAAAGGAAAGAGAACTTCGCTGTAGAGTGTTCCATGGCTCTGTTTTGGACTCTGAAAGTACGTGACAGCACCTTGGCTCAGGGTTTTCAAGCTGATCACTTCAATTGGACTAATTTACGGGACTCACTCTGGTCGCTCCCAAGAGGCTGCTCTGTTTACATTCGCCAGGAGCTGAGAAGGGATCCCGTGCCTTGTGTAGAGGATTGGAAGGCCTTTGGATGTTTGTGTCGATGGGGTTTCATTTCGTGGTTAATCTCTGGTGGACGTGTAAAACGCATTAATGTGTTGTAAAACTAGTAGAAATAGTGTATGCAATTGTCATATCTTTAATAAAACTTGGTGGTATGAAATGTCTTATTTGCCGTCGTTGATATTTATGGCATTCGATCCTCTTCCGTCTTAACTTGTCGTATGGTTCTTTTTTAAATATTTTATTGTTATAACAAATATTCAATTTGCTTCCACATTTCAAACCAGGCGTATTTTCAGTTATATATTTTATTACTCTAGCTGCAAGGGAATCCGCAGCGCGTGGCGTGGCCCTGCGCACACCGCCCCGCGCAGCTCGGACGATCCTTCAACAACACGAACTCAGTCATCAATGCTCGGCCGCGGAGGAAGGAGTGAATTGCGCCTCAAGCACTCGGACAATGTAACCTCTATTGTTTTAGAGGCCCTAGAATGACATGATGATTCGTTTATTTTTTCTCTGAAATGCAGGTCCATGTGTAGACAGGAGAACGGGTGTTTGTGTTTTTTCTTTGGAGGGGCCCAGAGGAGAGAAAGCTTCGGGTCAGGAAAGGGATGATCTCCGTACTCCTCCTGTGCCTCGAGTCACCTTGCACTGCGTCGGGATTAGGAAGACCGCGGTGACAGTCTTTGCGCGTTCGTGAGCGAGCCCCGTGGAGGGTGTCGAAGAGGCGCCGAGTGTCAAACTTCAGAGTGTTTGGGAAGAGCGGTGGCAGATGTGTAATAAGATGAGCGAGAAGGAAGGCAAGGAGGAGCGGGCGCCGCTCATCGAAGAGACGTCGCAGTTGTTGAATCCTTTCGTGCATCGGCTGGAGCTCAACACCGCCTATGACAAGTTCAAGGTACGTTACCCTGGCCCTAGTCTGTATGGCTGAGCGATGCTTGGCGTGGTTTTCTCTGTCGTTGAGGGAGAAGGGCGCCAAATATGGCTTGGAATTGTGGGTTGTGTCTCGGTATTGTGTTGCCTGACTGGGGTTACCCACTGTAGCCTGGCGGAGTTACCGGTCACTCACCTCTCTACGGTAGTTTCCTGACAGCCTCTCGACCACGACGAATCTCAGTAATTTGCTCGTCTTCCTCTTGGCCATGCATTTGTGGTCGAAAAGAACCAGTCGAGCAAAAGCAGGGAAGCATCATCACATGACACCATTACCCTCTAGCTCCTCTCCCTTTCCGCAGATACTATCACCAGCCTCCGGCAGCTCAGCCTCTTCCAGTGGCACCACTCCTTAGCAAAGGACTTGCACTGTCGCCTGGCCTATCCTACCACCATCACCTGACCTCTTAGAAACACCTCACTCATTCCCAGCTACGATTGCATCACCCGAGATAATGAATAAAAATGAATAAATGAGGCTTTTTCATAATTGCGGATAAACACTTGTAATCCAGAGAAAGTATGGTCTCTCCCACGCAAAAGAAAGTTATGGATACCTATCATGTCTTAGTATATCGTGGCCATAGAACGTTGATGGTGACCGGACGTGGAGGAATGTTATGGTCTAGTGAGAATCTTCGGAAATCCCCTTCCCCCCCTCTATTCATGATATTTGTGTCAATGTAGATTTATGAGGAGTATTGGGGGGGGGAGACCTTAAGAATCGAAATATTTAACTCGAGATGTTTTCATGTATTCTGCGAGCTTGAATGAACTGCCCAAAGTAGATCAACACGCTTCAGTGACTATAGCCAGCGGGGCAAAAAAGCGAGATGTTGCTCCGTTATAAGAAAAGAGAGAGAAAACATGATCTCACGATGATATATAAAAAAAAGGCCTGCTCTGGACACGCTCTCGTTTTTATTGAAGAGTGAACACGATTACAAACGCTCCGGTATCAGCTGATGGGAGTTTAGACCGTGATGCTGCACACATGATAGTTTTTTGTAAAAGCTTTTAATCCGTTGTGGATGATAAACAGTTTACCAAGTAAAACTCTCTCAATTACCAAAAATAAT
>BOPN01001058.1:72500-77500 GCA_017312705.2 Penaeus japonicus
GGCACCATGGCTCGTGAATGAATGGAATCTGGCCCGACGGGTTCCTCCTCACCTACCGCAGTGGACGACCGGCTTTCTGCTGCTGTAGCTGCGGGAGCTTATTGATCATGTAGTCGTGACCGGGACGCAAGGTTATTGTGGCGACACTTAAGAACTTTTATGGTCATGAGAATCGTAAATGGGGGACATGCATAGGCTTTTATTCAATCGTGAGAATCGTAAATGGGGGACATGCATAGGCCTATATTCGATCATGAGAATCGTAAATGGGGACGTGCATAGGCCTATATTCGTTCGTGAGATTCGTAAAGGTAGTGTGTGCATAAGCCTAGATTCCGCTCATGAGATTCGTAAATGTAAGCGTGTACAATCCTATATATAAGCCTATATAGAATCACGGTATGGCTAATCCCGGAAATATACAGGAAAGTGTTTTGAAGAGACAGCTATGCACCTCTCAGAGTGCCAAGCCAAACACGATATCCGACCTCAGAAGACACAGCAAGAAGCGTTTGCCCGCACCTACGTTTGTATGTCTGTCAGTCAACGTCTGTATGTATGTCTGTTTGTCTGTCTGGCTGTCTGGCAATGCGCGCCCGTCCAGCCAGCCATGCACACGGACGCAGGAGGAGCGGTTGACCCGGACATTCCTCCAGCCACACACCCTTAACACGAATCGCGTTTATTTGATTCTATCCCTCGCGCTCTGGCTGTGTCTAGGGGGAAACGGCGCTATTGCTGGTGCTGGTGGTATGGTCATTGTCATTATCATTATTATCTTTATTATCATTATTATTATTATCTTTTGTTTCTGTTGGTGTTATGATTATTAGGATTATTCTTTTTATTGGTATTGTTGTTAATATTGTTATTATTATGATTGGTATTGTTATTACTGGTATTGTCATTAATATATTGTTATTGTTGCTATTACTATTGATGATAATGATAATGATATTATTAATATTAGTATTGCTAATATGGGCATTACCATTTATATTGATATTTTTATTATCATTGCAGTAACAATTATCAATACTATTGCTATTACGATTACCATTTACCACTACCACTACTTCCACCACCATTACTATTACTATTACCTACTCTGTTTAGATGGTTTGCATGTCGGTGATCAAGGGACTGGCGAGGACGGTCACAGGCGATGCCTTATGCTACGATGCCCCTCAAGCAATGTTGCACGTGTTGCAAGATCGACAAGAGGTGGGGGGGTGTGGGGGTGAGGGACCGAAGGGGGTAGGGGGATCCTGCAGGCGTTGCAGCACCCCTTCCCCCCACACCCCACACCCTTAATTGACCCTATTTGACACGATATGAGGTTCAACGGCGGCGGATGGGTGAGTGGGTGGGTTAGGTGAGGTTTGAGGGCGAGGTGTCAATTGAGGTTCCTGCTTTAACGTCGGAGCCGGGGGGGGGGGGAGCTTTTGTTTACCATGTATGCATTCGGTGAGGGAGGGAGAGGGAAAGATAGAGAGAAGGGGAGGGAAAGATAGAGAGAATGGAAAGGAAAGAGAGAGAGAGAGAGAGAAGGAGGGAAAGAGGGAGAGAGGGGTAGGGAAAGAGAGAGAAGGGGAGGGAAAGAGAGAGAGAGGGAGAGGGAGAGGGAAAGATAGAGAGAAGGGGAGGGAAAGAAAGAGAGAGGGAGGGAGGGATAGATAGAGAAGGAGGGAGGACGAGCGGGCGAGAGGGAGGGAAGGGGGGGAGGGCACGAGAAAGTAAGGGTTTTCCATTAAAATGTGAGATCATCACTTTCCACACCTTCCCTACAGCTATAGGACCAATGGACTAAAGTTAAGAAAGAAGAAGTCATAGAGGATGGAGAAGAGGAGAAGGATGGAGGATGGGAGGAAATGCGGTTTAGGAGAAGAGAAAGGAGCCGGCACTTGACTCGGGATGCAAAGTAAAGCTTGAGAGGATGCTTTCAGGTGAATTTTGAGGAAGGATACATGGAGCGAAGGTGCGGGGCAATTTTAAAAAGTTATGCACCAAATTCTACTCATGCACACACTCACTCTCTCCCTCCCTCCCTCCCCCCCCCTCCCTCCCTCCCTCCCTCCCTCCCTCCCCCCCCCCCTCTCTCTCTCTCTCTCTCTCTCTCTCTCTCTCTCTCTCTCTCTCTCTCTCTCTCACACTCACACACACACACACACACACACACACACACACACACACACACACACACACACACACACACACACACACACACACACACACACTCACTCACTCACTCACTCACTCACGTACAAACACACACATAATCCCGCTCAAACAAACCACCAACAAAGAAATACATCGCAAGGACAGGGGTGGCCAGCTCTGCTAGGGTGTTGAAGGAAGGGCGGTCTCCTCGCGGACGTGTTGCAGAGGTTGCATCACAGGCAACTGTCACCCACACACTACCCCGGCCTCGCTCGCTCTGACCGCCACGGTGCTAAGACAACAACAAGGAGACTCTTCACACGAAACGCCGGGGAAAGTTTCGTTCAGAGCCACAGACAGATGGTTGAAGTTGGAAGAAAAGTATTGATTATACTTTGAGGAAGGTTTGAATATCTAGGCTCCGGATAGCGTGGGTTTTGATGACGTTTAGGAAAAAAGGACGGAAGTATATTATAAGAGCGAAATTGAATGGCGGAGTAAATGGGGTGGAAGCTGGAAGGAAAAAAAAAATGTGGGTTATGATTTTGGGAAGGTCCTTTAGGCTTGGGGTTATCGTGGGTGTCCCAAAGGAAAACGTAATAGTGGTATGGGAAAAAAAAAGAATATTAAGGGAGAAGTTTAAAGATAACTATGGAAGGTTTTCCGAACACGCTTTAGGATTACATCTTCAAAAGAGAGAGAAAAAAAAACACAAAAAAACGTAGGATGAAAATAAAGCTAAAAAGCGAAACTAAGCGACAGAGCAGACGGGCTTAATCTCCGGCGGCGTCACAGAGACAACCTACAACCGCCCCTGTCAGCGCCACCTGTACCCCTCGCGCATACCCTTTGGTCCCGCGCTCTTTCTCCTTCGTCCCTCTCGTCTTTCCCTTCGTGTCCTCTCCCGGTCGGCGCTCGCTCGCTCTCTTTGTCTCTCGCTGTCTTTTTCTTGATCTGGTTCTCTCTCTATCTCTATATCCATCTCCCTCTCCCTCTCCCTCTCCCTTCCTTAGCCCCTTCCCCTCCACCCTCCTCCCATCACATTCCCGCCCTATCCATCCATCCATCCATCCATCCATCTTTCCATCCACCCACCCAATCACCCATCCATCCATCCATCCATTGCTTGAGTTCCAGTGAATGAATCTTTTTTATTGAATTCCCGCGTGTTCTTCAAATTCATTATCTGCATTGCGCCACGAAGTCATGTGCAATGTCATTGTCAATTTCGAAGGTCGAAAACGCGCCTCACGTGTTACCATGTCCAACGGATTCCCCCCCCCCCCCCCCCCCACCCCAATCTGCACTCAAATGTAATTCAAGCGTTTTCTGGGAGGTGTGTTGTTTTTGTATTATTATTATTTGTATATTTTTATTTCATTATTCATATATGTATTTGATTTGCAATTTAGTATGTTCGTACGTTTCCCCCTCTATCTGTTGTTTATTTTCAATCGTCTGTTCAACTTGAAGGTCTCATAGTATCGATTGCATACGTTTGATATTATGCAATATTATATATATTGGGAGTGTTGTCTTACATACTATCATTATGATATATCGGTGTTATTGTATTACTTTTCTGAGAGGAATCCCAATATCGGGAAGTTTGCATAGCATGAAGATATTGCATTGACATCGGCAATACGAGTCATGAGTTGACTTGGGGAATGATTGATTTACGTGGAGGACGTGGGAGATAAGAGATAAGAGGTTGTAACAGCAGCTGGGATTTTTTTTTCTTTTCTTTTTTTTTGAGTTGCGAGCGATACAGATGTTTTGAAGTGAGTGATATAATTGGTATGAGTTGTGGCTTCATTCCGATCCTTAACGAAATAGCGAAGCAATGAATAAAAGAGAAAGAAAAAAAAAAAATTATGAATATATAAATGAATAAAAATATTTAAAAACGATAAATACAACGACTTCTCGAGAGTAAAGAAAAAAAAACTTCAAAAGTAAAAAACTAGAAGGAAAACAAAGTTGAAAGTCGAACAAGCGAAGAATACACAGCAAAGAGAGATGCAACGGAAGCGACGAGAGGCGAGAGGTAGGTTCAGTCACCTGACTCCTGATGGCGACACCGCGCGGGACAGCTGATCGGGTATTGGTCACGCCACGTTTCGTCACGGTGGCCGCGGGAGGACTAATCGCGTGGTCTATGCATCTTCCCGCTAGTGTGGTCGTTTGTTTGTCTGCCGTCTTACTCTCTCTATCGATCTCTCTCTCTCTCTCTCTCTCTCTCTCTATCTCTATCTCTATCTCTATCTCTATCTCTCTCTCTCTCTCTCTCTCTCTCTCTCTCTCTCTCTCTCTCACACGCTCTCTCTGTCTTTCTCTCTCTGTAAGTTTGTCTCTCTCTCTCTCTCTCTCTCTCTCTCTCTCTCTCTCTCTCTCTCTCTCTCTCTCTCTCTCTCTCTCTCTCTCTCTCTCTCTCTCTCTCTCTCTCTCTCTCTCTCTCTCTCTCTCTCTCTCTCTCTCTCTCTCTCTCTCTCTCTCTCTTCCTTTCTCTCTCTCTCTCTCTCTCTCTCTCTCTCTCTCTCTCTCTCTCTCTCTCTCTCTCCCTCCCTCTCTCTCCCTCTCTCTCTCTCTCCTGCCTATATTTCTCTCTTACCCGGTTTATCTCCTTCTCCATTAATGTTACTATTATTCTCACCCCCCCCTCCTCCTCGTTTACTCTCCTCTTACTCTCTCCTCCTTTTAATATCTTTCGCAGCGCCTACTTTAACTCCAGCCTCCTTGTTCTCTGCAGCATTACCCTCCCCCAACTCCATCTCCCCCCTACCCCCCACCTGGTGCAGTGTGACCGGCAAATTGAGGTGCGCATTCTCCAGACTGTT
>BOPN01001058.1:92500-95000 GCA_017312705.2 Penaeus japonicus
TTGGCGATCAATAAGACAGGTTTGAGATCATTTTATAGTTTGAATTTATTATATATACATATATATATATATATATATATATATATATATATATATATATATATATATATATATAAAGTGTGTGTGTGTGTGTTTCCGTGGTTATGTGTATGTGTAGATGTATATTAATATATATGTATGTACAAAATGTGTGTGTGTGTGTGTGTGTTAGTATGCATACATAGTATGTGTGGGAATATTTATGAATGTACACATGCTGGTTTACAAATTGCTTGTAATTGTAATGCAGAACTGTATTTTCTGCTATTCATGGTGATAACATTAGTATATATGTTACATTTTGATTATATTTTATTTAAGTAGTGTCTGATTTTGAGTAACTAATATTAGCTTCTCAGCAATGTTTTTCCAGTTGATTTGTAATTTGTTCATTGTTTTGTTTGTTGTCTAAGTTTTGTCTGTTGATCAGCAACTAATTATTATGTGTCATGTCGTAAGCCTTTGTGTTGTGACGTGTAAGATCTAAAAACCCTACACAGAATTTGTTGATTAATATAGTGCTTACATTTTTTCTCATTTCTTTTCTCTTTTTTTTATATATGTTTATATGATTTCATTCAGGTGATATTCATATACTTAGAACTTTTTACAGGTACAGAAAAGGAAGACTACTCATTTTTTTTTTTCTTTTTTCTTTCTTTGATTATTATTCTTTTTTGTTTTCTCCTTTTTTCCCCCATCTACAAGTTAAAAAAAAAAAAAAAAAAGGAGACGGAAGCACACCGCCCCAGGCTTGCTTTCGCTGTGCCCCCGTTCCCTCCCGCAGCAGCATTGGTGTACATACTTAACTAACATGTTGGCTGCCTCCCCTCAGTGTGATGAAGGAGCTGGTGCGCTTGGGGGTGCGGGGGGTCTTCACGGCAGGGGGGTTCCAGCTGGTGCAGGTGAAGGGGCACCAGGCTCACCCAAAGGAGGCTCCCATCCTGGCTGTAGCGCCCCATTCCTCCTACTTTGATGCCCTGCCTGTTATCGTCATGGGGGCTCCCAGCGTCGTCGCAAAGGGGGAGGTCGCACAAGTGCCCTTCTTTGCAAGTATGGGCCAACAGTTTACTACTACTACTACCACTACTTCTATATACTATATACTACTCAGTACTATATACTACTTTCGTTGCCTCTTACTCATTCACAATGCCAGTCTGCCTCTCCTTGACCACTGTTACCAAACTTGACATCCTCATGAGGTGGCCTTATTAGCCTTCCCTTCCCAATAGGTGTGAGCATTTACAGTGTCAAGAACTTTTCTCTTCTCTTTCTTGTGTAGGATATTATGGAAAAAGAGGATTGTGAAGATTTAGGAGGTTTGTTACTGTAGCTTTGTAGTTATCTCTGGTACAGTAGGTGGTGATAGATGTGCTAATGCACATATAAAGATGAAAGGGCACACACACACACACACACACACACACACACACACACACACACACACACACACACACACACACACACACACACACACACACATACACACATACATACATACATATACACACACACACACACACTCACGCTCACGCTCACACACTCACAAACACACACTCACACCTTTTCTCTGTCTCTCTCCCTCACACAGTGTTTTGTTGGTTTGAAAAAGATATTATATTCTAGTTTTACAGCTTGACTAATGATGAAATTAAAATATTTGATTTAGGGACCTATGACTTCATTCAATATTTTCATTTATATCAATGAAGTTAAATTACTCACTATTTAAAAGTAATATCTATTATAAACAAAGCATTAAAGAAAAGCTTCATTGAATTTTATATAAGCAAATTGCCAATTTTTTCTTAATACTCAGCTTGGTATATTGGCAGTTGTAGTATTGCTTGAGTACTTCTGCATTTCTGTTTTGCAAAATATAATCCTTTATGTGAATCCTCAGTGTAACTTTTATGTTTCATCCTTTTTTGAGAGATTTTAAAAGGTGACTTTGTTGATTTGCACACTTTATGGCATTTTTACAAGAATTGCATACATGATTTGAATGTATTTATGGACCAGATCTCCCTACACATACACATAAATACAAATAAAAACTCAAAAATATATACACAAGTACACATACAGACAGAAACACATATATGGATACACACACATATGTACACACAAGGGCACACATGCATATGTACACACACGTGCACACATGCATATATACACACACGTGTACACATGCATACATGCATATGTACACACACGTGCATACATACATATGTACACACACATCCACACACATCCACACACATCCACACACACACACACACACACACACACACACACACACACACACACACACACACACACACACACACACACACACACACACACACACACACACACACACACACACACAGAGTCTATCACTTGTAGAGTATCTTCATATTGGTACTTACAGTTTTGTATAATAGCCTAGAATATTAATTGGTCTTCAATTGTACTT
>BOPN01001058.1:107500-120000 GCA_017312705.2 Penaeus japonicus
TGTGTGTGTGTGTGTGTGTGTGAGAGAGAGAGAGAGAGGGGAGGGGGAGTGTGTGGGGGTGAGAGTGTTGGTGCTGGTGTGGGTGTGGGTGAGGGCGGTAGGGTGGTAGGGTGGTAGGGTGGGTGTGCATGTGTGTGTGGGTGTGTGTGCATACTTCAGCATATTGTTGAGTGATTTATGTATACATGTTTGTGTGTGTGCCTGTGTCTATGTCTATGTCTATGTGTGAAAGGGTTCTCAAATTTATGCATATATACATGTAGTTCCTCTGTGTGTTTGTATACATATTTGTGTGTGTTTGTATATACATGTGTGTGTATGTATGTATGCATGCATGCGTATGTGTAGTGTGTGTTGGGGTTTCATGAATTTATGCAGTGTGGGTGTAGGTGTGTAGGTGCGTAGGTGCACATGTGTGTAAGGATATGTGTATGCCTTTATACATGATGATGTGTGATTTGGGCATGTATTGTATAAAGATGAGCATTTCTGCATGTGTATATGCATACAGTACATGTGTGCTTATATGCTTTATGATTACACACACACATACACACACACACACACACACACACACACACACACACACACACACACACACACACACACACACACACACACACACACACACACACACACAACATATACACCACACACACACAACATATACACCACACACACACCACATACACCACACACACACACCACATTCACCACACACACACACCACATGCACCACACATACACTACACACACTCCACATACACACCACACACACACACCACATACCATACACACACACACACACCACATGCCACACACATACCACATGCCACACACACAAACCACATACCACATACACAGAAATGAATAGATGAATAGATAGATAAATATGAATAATAAACGAATAAAGATTATTAATGAATAAATAAATATAAATAACAAGTATTGATTGAAGGCTGATATGATTAAATACACATACTCATACCTGTATAAACATTGCACACATGTTTTTTGTATATCAAATTACCAACATTTTAAAATAGTAGTATTTGATCAAATAAGAACAGTAGTTGTGTCAAGATAGTATAAGTAGTTTTAATTATGATATTCACATTAGATTTTTTTTCTTTCTTTCTTTTTTCTGTCTCTCTCTCTCTCCTTTTCTCTTTCTTTACAAAACAGAACAGATGAAATGGCATTATATGCACTAGTAGCTGCCAGGACGTGCTCTTTGTATGGCTTTGAGTTTTTGGCTTTCATTATTTGTAAACTGCTGTGTAGATGCAGTGGTCACTTGCTTTAAATGTGCCTATGTAGAGACTTGACTTTGTAAATAGTGGGGAAAACCATGTACTGGTATGTTGAAGGTTATATACATTCCTGTTAATAATACTCCTCTTTTGGCTCCTATTCCCCCTCCTCCCCTTCCTCCTCTTCACTCTCATCCTCCTCTCTATCATCTTTCTCTTCCTACTCATCCTATCCTTTTCCTCCTCATCCTCCAACTCCCTTCTTCTCCTCCTTCTCTTTCTCCTTTAACATCTCCTACATCTTTTCTCCTCATTTCTCTCTAGCTCATCTACAAAAGCGATAAGTAAGGCATGTTTAGACCTAGTGACCACTGTAAACATATGAAGAAGGTGATTGTACTTACACTGTATATGTCCTTTGCTCCAAGCAGCTACACTGTCCAATATAGCACACAGAAAGGTAGTGTACC
Organism: Penaeus japonicus; assembly: GCA_017312705.2. NCBI lineage: Eukaryota > Metazoa > Arthropoda > Malacostraca > Decapoda > Penaeidae > Penaeus > Penaeus japonicus. Next base: position 109,224 of record BOPN01001058.1, read on the forward strand.
TCTTGTAGAGTAGCACCATGCATCAGTCTTTGATATGAGTAGTCCTTAAGGATCTTGAATCCCGTGAGAATCTCGGGGATGGATTAGCTTTTACGCGGGAAGGTCATGGTAATCCCTCTCATGGGTTTCATATTTTGTGACTCCACAGGCAGATACGCTGGTATATGGGCTGTGTTGGTCGAATGATGATGAGGTGCTTTGGCTGCCAGTGGATGAAAATAAAAGGGCGCATTGCTACTAAAAAGGAAGCACCAATCCTTATTGTTGGCCCTCATAGCAGTTTCTTTGATTGCATCGCAGTTTTCTGGTCCAATGTTCCATGTCTGGTGAACCGCATAGAGAACCTACAGCTCCCCCTGTTTGGCAGTAGGTGTTTGTTATGCTATGTACCATAGTCTACGCTGATGTCAACGTTGCAGACTTGCAAGCATTTTTTGTGAATGTAGTGTTGACAGTATGGAGCATTTAGAAAATATATGGAATGGATAAATCTCTTCATATATAAGCTTATTACACTATTATAAGCACAGATGCACATGCACAAACACATGCAGTAAATACACACAAACAAACAAACACATGCGCATAGGCACACGCACATGGGCATACACACACCTACACACACACACACTCTCTCTCTCTCTCTCTCTCTCTCTCTCTCTCTCTCTCTCTCTCTCTCTCTCTCTCTCTCTCTCTCTCTCTCTCTCTCTCTCTCTCTCTCTCTCTCTCTCTCTCTCTCTCACTCTCATAAACAGAGGACTTCGAAGCCCACGCCAAGAGGAAACCTGAGTACGCCAAGATTTTCCTCACTTACCAAGAGAGCATCAAGAACGGCACAAGACCTCGTTCAATCCACCAGCCTCCACCTGGCAAGAAGAAAGCAGACTAGATCACATATCTCATGTCTAGGGTTAATGTTATGTTTATAAGTGTTCATTCATAATGCTTTATGTGAATGGAGAAGCAAGATGCACTTTCACTCATATTGTTATGTCCCCTTTTTATCTTTCTGTTATATATTTTCTTCTTCTACTTTTGAGTGCGTGTGTTTCCCCCATCCCCTCATTTTTTTCTTCCCCTTTCCTTCTCATCCGTTGTTGTTAGAATATGATTAAATCTTTAAGATTGAGAATTTATTTCTATTTGTTACATGTGTTAAAAGATGTAGTATTTTGTTTTCTCACATTAAAGAGTGGATTATTATAGAGGCAGAAGATTTCAACTTTTTATAGTTTTATGGTGAAAATGATACAAAATGACAATTGGAGATTATTTTATGTCATGCAACTAGATATGCAAGAGCTGGGAAAGGAAATAAGAAAAGTTCAAGTTCATTTTCATCACTTATTCAAAACTTTTGTATTATGTTTGAATTTTTTTTATGGTGGCAAAGGACTAATAAGTTTAATAGTATGATTTAGCTTGTCTCTTCTTCATTTTTTATTTTCTTTGTCTATTTTTCTTCTTAGCATTATTTTTTATATCTATATCTATTTTACATCTACATCTATACATATATATATATATATATATATATATATATATATATATACATACATATATATATATATTCTCTGTTAAATTAAGATTGTCTTTTCATTTATCTTGTACCTTTTGAGGGTGTGGGTCACCAAATGCAAGTGAATCTGACCAGGTATGGTCCAAAGAAAAAGCAATAAAACTTATATGGTAGAATGTGCAGCAGAAATACAAATTGTTCATAACCAGAGAAAATTTATACAAATTGTTCATTACCAGAGAAAAATGCAGCATTTGTTTTCACTCTTGTTTCACTGTTTCAATTGAGGTACAGTCTTTCTGTGCTTTTTATTGATTTATTTTCTATCTTTCAGCAAAATTATAATGTTCTTAATCTATATTCTTAGTTTGATACTTGTGGCAAGAATCTATATTGCTAGATTTTTATTTAACACTAAGAACAAAATACCATAATATATAATGAGAATTTGAAAGTGATCTTTTGATGATTTCCAACTGCTCAATATTAGTACCTTATTTAAAGTTAACATTTTCATTTATCCCCTTTTTATTTACTTTGTTTTATCTATTCCTTCCCCTTACAGAGTATATTGATTATACACAACCTGTTTATGTATGGCGTGAAGACACTAATTCTCGACAGAACACAATACAAGAGATTAAGCGTCGGGCAACGAGTGATGAGGACTGGCCTCAGGTATGATTGTGTCTTTGTGATATCAAAGTCCTTTTCAGTAAATGAAATGTATTTTGGAAAAGGTCCAGTATCATTTATATAGTAATGTATTAGTAAGATAGCCTAGCAAGTAGTGTGTGTGTGTGTGTGTGTGTGTGTGTGTGTGTGTGTGTTATGTAGTGATATTAGCAGTTATATAGTAGTGTAGTTTGAAAGATTTTCAAGTGATTTTGTCATTTTAGAGATTTTTTTAGCAGTTTTTTCTTTGTTCCTGCTCTGTTCTTCATCTTTATTCCTTACTTTTAAGAATACATGTTTCCCAGCCATAGAATTCTTTTCATTCTGAAACACCCCTTTCCAGGTAATGATTTTCCCAGAAGGAACGTGCACCAATCGCTCCTGCCTCATCACCTTCAAGCCAGGAGCATTTTACCCTGGAGTGCCTGTCCAGCCGGTCCTTATCCGCTACCCCAATCGTACCGACTCTTTCACGTGGACTTGGGATGGTCCGGGAGCGTAAGTCTATTGTCCAATGACAAGCCTCTGGATCTCACTGTGAGACGGGTGCATTTGTGATGTAGATTTTTTTCTTCTTCAAAAAGTCTAGAATACTGTTTAATAGAATGAGGTAATCCTGTAATGGTAGTGTAAGATGAGATGTTAGCAGTGTATAAGAGGATAATTGATATAACATTTGTTAGTTATCACCAGAATTACCATTGAAACTGGTTAGAATTTTGTGATATATATATGAAAATGTCTCTGTACAAGGGGTAAAGAAGTAGATTGAGGAATATTTATGTCAAAGAATATCTAACTGTTATAGAGCTCAAGATTTTCCTTATAGATATTTTCTTCATAGGTTAGGTTTTTATTTGCTATGCATTTGTTGTTTTATTTTACTTGTTTTAAAATTTACCCTTGAGATTTGTGATATTTTGTCCGGACTTGTTCCAACTCAAAATTCATTTACACTATAATGTAATAATATCTATCTTTCCAGACTGAAGATGCTTTGGGTCACTTTGTGTCAGTTCCATAACTTCTGTGAGCTTGAGTATCTTCCAGTTTATACCCCCAGTGAGGAGGAGAAGAGAGATGCAAAGCTTTTTGCAAACAATGTACGGCAGGTCATGGCAGAGTAAGTGTTCCTTACTTCTCCCCCCACCCCTCTCTCTCTATCTTGCTTCCTCACAGGCTCCCTCCTTTTCCAATACTTCCTATTGATGTTAGGAATATATATATTTTTAAAATGTTATCAGAAACAGACTAGTGAGATTCTTATCAAATATATTCACTACAAAAGTGTTCTTATGAATACAAGGATTAGCTCCTAGATGACAGATATTAGATAAAGGCTTGATACATTTTATACTAAAGGTAATTCCCTTTTAATGATATATTACTAAATTAATGGAATTAGTTTGCTTTAGTATACAAGCAATATGAAATTATCTAAAACCATGATTTTCCAGTGCCTTAGGTGTGCCAGTTGCAGACTACACCTACGATGATTGCAGACTAATGCACAAGGCCAAACTCAAAAATCTGCCGTACCAGACTGGATTAATTGAATTCCAAAAGCTCCGCTATCGCCTTGGGTATGTATTATGATTAAACTGTATTTTGTAATTTATCTGTGGTAAAAAAGTAGAAATTTTATATTAGAAGAGTTTACTTATAAGATCTAGCATTTGTCACCATAATACTCTGATATAGTAAATGAAATTAGAGTCTTTATATATTTCTTTTCAGTCTGAATTTGAAGAATGTGGAAGAAGAACTCCTGACCCAGTATGCTGATATTGCTGTAAGCGATGGCAAAATAACGCTCACTGATTTTGCAAAATATTTAGGAATACCAGAGCACGAGCCAGCACTTGTTGAGCTTTTCCACCTTTATGACAAGGTAAGTATTTGTAAAGTTTGTTTTTGTTCAGCTTGTAAACAAATTTACTCGTTTCACTTTGATGATATTTCATGTTAAATATATCAGCCCCCTTAGTACATTCATCAGCCTGACAGGTGCGCCTGTCCAAATAGGTTACAGCCATTTCCTTAACTATTTTTTAAGTATCATATCAGAAAAAATTTGGTATCCTAGAACTTTTTTTTTAAAGAATTTGGGATTATCCATGATTGTGTTATGCTCCATGATATTTGTACTCATTTTAGAGTCTGTACGAAGCGTGACTTTGTAGGTTGGAGTGTATATCTAACAGAAAAAGATTCACCTAGCAAGCTTTACAGAAGACAAACTTGTCTTGTTAGATATTTTTCTACCTTTTGAAAGCTGATATAATATTTTTGAAAATTGGATGATAATTGTTTTTAGAGGATGCGAGATAGATAGCAAAGAAGTTGAGGATTAATGAATTGTAGATATTTATAGATATTCTGATGTTGGTGCTTCCATTTTAAACATTTATTTCTATCAGTTTTATGAATATGGAAAATCTCAACACCAGGATGCATTTTAGTTCATGCTTTTACCCACAACATGCTCACTTGGATAACCTCTATGCTTAGCTTTAGCGAGAAGTATAAACTCCATTTGCAAGATTACTGTTTCTGCTTGCATTGTTTGTTTTCTGAATTTTTATAAATTTGATCCATATTTCAGTTCTGCATAATCAGTTATTTTGTACATTGTAACATAACATGCTCAAGTGAGAAACAGGTAAATATAAACATTTTTTCATTGCTTACATATGAAGCACAGGAATATCGGATGTAAAGATCATAGAAAAATCCTTCTTTAGAAGAGACCTTTTAAGCACACTAAGCTCAAGAGATAGGTCGTATACAGAGGCCTTTAAGTATATTTTTAATAATTTATTAACCCATTGCATATGGGTGTTATGATATACATGTCTGCACGGATTAGGCCCAAAAGTCAATGCGTACATGACACGACATCGGGATCTGTTCTCAGTTTAAGTGTGCACACAGTCATTAAGTAATGTGGGTGTAATGGTGCTAGCTTCAGAACTACAGGATTCCAAAGTCAGCCTAAACCCACATTTTATGATGGATTTATGGAAAAGTATTGTTTAGGCAAGTCTGCGCTACCTGGAGGGTGGAGAAAACCCTTTACCCGTCCCTCTAATTTTTAGCTGGTGACCCCAGTGTCATAGCCCACCCACCCTGACGACCAGTTAGATCGTTAGGCACACCATCTGCAATGGGTTAATGGTAGGCACAGGCTGTCGTTCAGTATATGCTTCTTACAAAATTATGTTTGATATAATTAATGCCTCCCATTCTGTTACCAAAATATGAATTGTTTACTCTGCCATTAGCATAGACATGACTATAGTTTCCCTTTACTAGTGTATTCAAAGTGATGAAAAGGTGGTATGTTAATTTCACCATTGTGCAAGGTTTTCTGTTTGTTTTCTTACACAAAAGACTCACCACTTCTAGAATCTGCCTGAAAAAATAAATGATGTAAGAGTATATACCATGATGATTTAGAGATATTTATACATGTCCAAACTGTATGTTCTTTCATTCATATCTATAAGGTAAGTATTTTAAATTTTTGGTACTCTTTTAATCTTTTATCTTCATATAAATAATACACGCACATCTTTCTCGCCTCAGGATAACTCCGGCACAATAGACTTCCGTGAATACCTTATAGGATACTGCCAGTACTCACAGCCAGCCAACACGGAAGACACTCTCAAGTGGGCCTTCAAGCTCTTCGACCGGCGAGGGAAGGGTCACATTCTCCTAGATGACCTTATAAAGGCTCTTAGGGCATCACTGGACATGACGCCAGAGGAGACCACCAGGATATTTAAGCAAGCAGATCAGGATAGCAAAGGCTATATCACTTATGGTTTGTAACCTCTCATTTTATTTATCTATTTATTTTATTTTTGCAGTGCAAGGATGTTTTCATTATATCATAAGCATATAGTTATTGCAGAAACATTTAGTCGTTATTAAACAAAGATATTATTGGATAACTATCAGATAGTTACACAAGTCTCATATTGTTATGCAAACGTAGCAGTATTGTGCAATATATGATTATGCAAGTATATATCATCCATCATTGAGTAAAGACAATGTTTGAAAAGTCTGATATTATATAAACATTATCCTCATCCAATCTCTCTCACTCTCATAAACAGAGGACTTCGAAGCCCACGCCAAGAGGAAACCTGAGTACGCCAAGATTTTCCTCACTTACCAAGAGAGCATCAAGAACGGCACAAGACCTCGTTCAATCCACCAGCCTCCACCTGGCAAGAAGAAAGCAGACTAGATCACATATCTCATGTCTAGGGTTAATGTTATGTTTATAAGTGTTTATTCATAATGCTTTATGTGAATGGAGAAGCAAGATGCACTTTCACTCATATTGTTATGTCCCCTTTTTATCTTTCTGTTATATATTTTCTTCTTCTACTTTTGAGTGCGTGTGTTTCCCCCATCCCCTCATTTTTTTCTTCCCCTTTCTTTCTCATCCGTTGTTGTTAGAATATGATTAAATCTTTAAGATTGAGAATTTATTTCTATTTGTTACATGTGTTAAAAGATGTAGTATTTTGTTTTCTCACATTAAAGAGTGGATTATTATAGAGGCAGAAGATTTCAACTTTTTATAGTTTTATGGTGAAAATGATACAAAATGACAATTGGAGATTATTTTATGTCATGCAATTAGATATGCAAGAGCTGGGAAAGGAAATAAGAAAAGTTCAAGTTCATTTTTATCACTTATTCAAAACTTTTATATTATGTTTGAATTTTTTTTTATGGTGGCAAAGGACTAATAAGTTTAATAGTATGATTTAGCTTGTCTCTTCTTCATTTTTTATTTTCTTTGTCTATTTTTCTTCTTATCATTATTTTTTATATCTATATCTATTTTACATCTACATCTATACATATATATATATATATATATATATATATATATATATATATATATATATATATATATATATATATATATATATATATATATATATATATATATGTATATATATATATATATATATATATATATATATATATATATATATATATATATATATATATATACATATATATGTATATATATACATATATATATATATATATATATATATATATATATATATATATATATATATATATATATATATATATTTATATATATTATATTTAAAGCTCACATGCTTGGTATTTAAGGATTAACTATTAATGCATTTTGCATGGAGTTGATTGATACTTATTTCTCTTGGGTAATAAATTAAGAGCTTTTGCGATTAATTTTCCATTGCATGGCAAGTAATAGGTTGTAAATATTTGCAGAAAGATGTGGTGAGCTAATTTTTCTGCCATTTTATTTTTATTTTTTATTTATTTATTTATTATTTTTTTGGTAGCCTTCACTTTCAACTGTACGTACAGTGTTATGTTTCTGCGTCCAAAGTTGTTTTTTCTACTAGTTTCCTTAACCTTATTTTCTTTCTTCAACTGATGTATATGTGTGTGTGTGTGATGTTATTTTGTGTAGAATAATGAAAAAGTACAGAACCTTAAATTTTCCTTATTTTTAACAGTGCATAATGATTTGGCATTGCCCCCCCCCCCAACTACCACCAAAAACTTATACATATATATATATATTTATATATATATATATATATATATATATATATATATATATATATATATATATATACACACATATATATACATATATATATATATATATATATATATATATATATATATATATATATATTATACACATATATATATATATATATATATATATATATATATATATATATATATATATATATATATATATATATATATATATATATATATATATATATACATATATATATATATATATATATATATATATATATATATATATATATATATATATGTATATATATATATATATATATATATATATATATATATATATATATATATATATGTATATATATATATATATATATATATATATATATATATATATATATATATATATATATATATATATATATATATATATATATATATATATATATATATATATATATGTATATATATATATATATATATATATATATATATGTATATATATATATATATGTATATATATATATGTATATATATATATATATATATATATGTATATATATATATATATATATATATATATATATATATATATATATATATATATATATATATATATATATATATATATATATATATATATATATATATATATATATATAAAGAGCACAGACTCCTTATTTGGGGTGAATCAGGAAAGTGAAGTAAGTTACTTTGTATCATATTGCCCCTTTTTAATTATGTAACCATTTATGTTAAAAGTAGTTTAATGCATTCTTTAAATATGAATGACTGACTTTGTTAATCAGAATAGGTCACCTTTGCCAAATACTTAACTGTTATACAACTTTTTTTACCTCTACAAGTATTTCTTGTAAGTTATTTGTTATCATAAGCCCTTCTTTAATTGAGGTCTGATTATTTATAACTATGTCTCCTTTGACAAGATCCATGTGATGAATAGGTATTATGATGACACATGCAAGCATCAAGTTGACACTACTTCTTGTGTAAACTTTCCCTTGACATGTCTTCCACCATAATCAATGAGTGATAATACAGATATCATTAGCATCATGCAAGTAAAGGACTAGCCATTACTGTAGCAATTACATGCAGTTGTAACTCATGATTTTAAAGGAGTATTTAGCAGAGAATAGAGTAAAATAGTATTCAGCTATGTAAAAGTGCTATAGGGGGAAAACTCACTAGTGAGATTAGACCAGAGACACAGGATGTGAGTGAATATTTTACTCTCATTACTTTCAAAAACTTTAGCATCCCATGAACTGTATCAGTTATGGAATGATAAGTATGGATATTGCTCTAGTAGACCATTTTTCAAAGTAGACCAGCAAGACAAGCTTGTCTATCTATCGAGTAAGACTCTTAGTTTTGGTAATAGTACTAATGAGTTTGAACCAGCAAGAGAAAAAGTTGTATATGTTTGTTGTCCAGGAATATGTGATTAGTGATATATGTAATTATTCCTACAAAGTGAGGTCTCAACTACTATTTTATTCTCATGGTTGTTCTCAGGAACTGATTGATGCATAATGAATTGATGTGGGCTATTGGTGTCTTTAAATTTTTCACACTTACATGCTCTCTCTCTCTCTCTTTCTCTTTTCATAATTTATTTTTTTCTGATCTTTTCTTTCCAACTGAAAAAAAATCATATTCACTAGGAAGGGAGGGGATATAACATGTGGCCTGTGTAAAGGAATGAATTGTAAATACTTTTTTTATACAAAGAATTATTGCTGAAGAGGGGGAATAATGTAATGGTTAAAATATACATGATAGAAACTATGTTAAGTTGGTACTGTGAAAGTTTCCTTCACAAAAGGTCGACTGTGTGACAATGGATGGAATGTGCATGCATGTGTGAATGTGAAGACTTTTTGCCGGGGAAAACCTGGTAAAAGCTTGATCTAAGCTGCCATGATGATTGTTCTTCCCTGTTATATAAATATTTTGTAATTGCTTCCAGACACTTGTAAATAGAGAGACTGTACTGAAAACTAATCTATACTGTTTGTTATCAATGCCCATCTCACAGAGAAAATTTAGTATTGTTGATTGCATTTTTGAATTTTTAAAATGTTTTGATTGATTGTATTTTGTGATCTAGGAAATATGGAGAGTTGTGTAATGCTTGCCTTAGTATTGTATGTTTTAAAGGCATAAGGTTGTATTTCTATATTCCACCACTCATGGGAAAAAAGAAACTATCTTGTGTTTTGATATATTTGTTATCAGTGTATGTGTTTTTTTTATTCAGCTTATTTTTAATATTAAAGGATGAATGAATCTCTAAGATTCTCGAAAGTGATCATGAGATTTTGATATTTAGTGATATGAAATGTTTACCAAACCTTTTTATTTGATTTCTTTTTCAATAGTAAAATGTATGCTTTTGTTAATAGAGAAAAATGACAAATGATGGATCCGTTCTTTGATTATTTTATATGGAGATACAACAGGTATAATAATTCATTTGTAAGTGCACAATAAGCCTAGATTACAGGACAAATGTTATATAATGATAGACATGATTATGTAAGGTTAAGCTTAGATAACCCAAACGACTTAGCAAGAAAGGACGTATTTGCAATTATGGAAAGGACTTGTACCCTTATGATTAACTAATGTAATTTGGTATTTACTAATATCTTGTGATTTAAACTTATTGTGTGATTTGAAATAAAATTGACAGTACACAGTTTGTATTTGAAATTCCACAGTGAATCTTATCCAATAACTGAAAAGGAGGTATTGCAAATATCACTAAAATTTGTTTCATTAGTAATATTGGAAAACACTGAGGTAAGTAAAAATAATCCTCCAGATATGGATTAGAAATTATGGAGGTGTAGTTGACTAGAAGAAACCTTGATGATTGATGCAGGCAAAAGTTAGGGACCATTTTAGTTGTGAATAAAGTTGGGAAAAGACAAAGACAAAATACAAAAGGATAGATTCCTGGGACCAGCTATT
>BOPN01001058.1:130000-135000 GCA_017312705.2 Penaeus japonicus
CTCTTTACTTTTCCCTTTTTTGGGCCTTTCTGTTTCTGCTCCCTTTCTCTTTTCTCTAATTCTCTCTCCTTTCCATTTTTTCTTCTCCATGCTCTCTTTATTTTCTCTTAGTCTCTCCCTCCCCCCTCTTCTGTCTTTCCTTCATTCCTTTTCTCACTTCCTCCCTTTCTTAGTTTTCCGTTAGTCTTCCTTTTCACCCTTTCTTTGTTTTCGTTTTTGTGTCTCTTACTGTTTTGCTTCATCTTCCTCGCTTCTCTCTATACTTCTTTTTTATCTCTTACTCTCTTCACCCTCCTTTCTTGTGTTCGTCTCTCTTGCTTTTCTAATACCTCTTCCTTCCTCCACCTTTTACTTTTATCTTTCTTCTGCAATTCTCTTTTCTTCATAATTATTTCTTTTTGAGTGTATTTTGCTTTGTACTTACTCTCGGCTTTTATTTTTTTTCTCTCGTTTTTTCTTTTTCTTTTTTGCGTGTCTTCCTATCTCCTTCCACTTCATCCCTGTTTTACTTTCTCGCTTTCTTATTCCCCGCCTCGATTTTCTCCATCTCCTGCAATCCTACACTATTTGTTCTTCTCTATCCTTTCCCTCTTTTCCCTTCCTGCTTCTCTATCAATTTATCTCTAAGTCCTTCTCCCTCTTTCTTTTTCCTTCTCCCTCTTTCTTTTTCCTTCTCCCCCCCTTCATCCTCCCTCTTCCTCTTCCCTTCATGTTTGCTTTTTTTCCTTTACCCTTTTTTATTCACTTCCATTCTTAATTTATCATGCCTTTCTCTTTCACTCTCATTCATTCTCCCCTTTCGTACACGTTCATCATTTTTCTTTGACTTTTGCCTCCCTCTTAAACTCACTACATGGCAATTTGAAAAGAAAAGTAAGGAAAAAGAAAAGAAAAATAACGTAGAGGTTACGACGTACAAGGTCTCCGTTTTCTTTTTCCCGCCAAAAAAACTGCCCTGTTTCTTGATAGGATTATAATGATAAAAATTAGTAAAAAAAGACTATGATAATAATAAAAATCATATAAGGGTCACGAGGTACAAGGTCTCAAAAAGGCCAGATGTCATATAAGGAAAATTCTGTTCTCGAGGCGACTGTCAGTGACTCAGGAGCATACACGTTGAAGTTAACGACTCGCAAGATATGTGCAAAAACCGTGTAATAATCGGGACCCGCCTATTGCAACACACCTTTCTTGTGACGCAGAGAAGGCTCATGGAAGCTTCTGTTGTGTAGGGAATGTCGCCTTAAGTGAAGCAAGTTGGTTGGCATGATTATGCTATCGTTTCATCTCTCTTTGAGTAACCAGTTAGGTATTTATCTGATACTTGGGTTTGAATAGGACTGTCACGAAAAAAACAACTTTTTCATATCATGTTAAAATCTGTAAAGGATTTTTTTTTCGAGAAAGACATTCATAAAGAAAACAAAAAGGAAGATAATAAAAAAGGCATGCCGAGTCCACATTAAGTTACCTGTTAGTCTTTTAACGTTCCTTTTTAGTGTACGAGAAAAAAAGAAAAGAAAAAAAATCACCCAGAATAATCTTTTCGTGTGTGGATTTTTGTCCTTTTTATGAACGAATCGTACATTCCTATTTCCCTCCCACATGTATGTACAAGCATCCACATATCCCGAAACAAAGTAACCTGTTAATCACATAATTAAACGTTGGGCGGGAAAAGGCGTCACACCCCTCACAGGAAACCGAAAGTTGACCCGACGAGTCCTTCCATCCTTTTGCATTTAATGTCTGCGTATATTTATGAACGCTACAAGACGTTCGTCCCATGTTAGAAATATTATTTTTACTTTTCTTCTGATTAACCGACAATTACGGTCCGTGTAATGTGTTTGGATTCATTCACCGGGAAAATTATTTCGTGTTAACATACAGCTTTTCCCCCCTTTTTTTTAAACCGTAATTATGATATTAGTTTGTTACGTATGTTCCTGTCGTGTCGCATTACGGAGCGTGGAAATGACGATGGTGTTATGACTGGCATTTTCTTTTTCTTTTTTCGTTCTCTTTCTCTCGTAAAAAAAGGAAGACGAGGAGAAAGAAGAGGATGGAGTGATTAGAGAATGTGGTTAAGACAAAGAAAAAAAAGAAGAAAAAAAAAAACGGTCGAGGAAAAAGAAGTAGAAAAAATAAAAGAGATGGTATGGTTGAGGAAGAAGGACGAAGAACTAAACATTATGGAAAATGGGAAGAAACAAACAAAAACAAGAGGTATTATGAAAAAGATGAAAGAGGAATTTGATTTTTGCAGAATCGTGAACGAAGAGTGTTGATCAAGAGATAAAGAGAGAAGTGAACATCTGCTATAGAATACAAGAGGAAGAGAGAGAGAGAGGGGGGGGGGGGGCAATGAGAATATGAGGGGGAAGGGTTAGAGGAAGAGAGAGAGAGAGGAAGGAAAGGTGTTAGAGGGAGAGTGTGAGAACAAGCCAAAGGAGAATGAAGTGAAAACATAAGGCAGACACACTTGGTATAAATGATAAGCTGAAACTAAATACCCTGATTATAGTGTCACTTAAAAGAAATTAGCAAATGAGTCCTACCTTAAATCTTCTATTGTTTCTTTAAAAGGCGAATTTGAGAATTTGAGATTGTGATCCTGTTCATTCGGGAGAATTAAGAAACAAAGGTTGGTCTGTATTACTTTTCAAAGTAAATGGGGAAGAGGTGAATGGAAATGCAATGGTATACTCCTTGAGGAAGGAATAGATAAGATACAAGGGGACAAATTTGGAGAGAGAGATAGAGACAGAGAGAGGGGGGGAAGGGAGAGGTTAGGGAGAGAGGGATATACAGAAGGATACAGAAAATGAGACATGCACCCCTCGACCCCCCTCCTCCTCTCACACAACACAATGGCTTTGGTCCTACACAGAAGGATCTTGGTCATTACACACACACTCGGGGAGTCTCCGTGCTGCATCAGCCTTGTTATTGGCAATGGCCTCCGGGGTGCAGCCCTGTCTCTCAGTGCAGGTGGATGAATAGATGGATGGATATAGATGGTAGATAGAAATTGGATACAGATAGATGGATAGATTGATAGAATGTTATACACAGATAGATAGAAAATTAATACAGATAGATAGATAAAATAAATAGAATGATGATTAGATATATACAGTATAGAAAGATGGGCACAGTCCATATAGAAAAGGATGAATAGAAAACTTGGTAGATGGGTGAGGGAAGGAATAAAGGAAGGAATAAGAGTGCAATTGAAGAAAAGGGAATCAGAGAGAGTGTGAAAGTGAGAGAGAGGGAAAATAAAGAGAGCAAAATGGAAAAAGCAAAAGGGGGTTGGGAGAGAGCGAAAATATCACACAAGATGAAAGCTTAAGATTGAAAATAAGATAAAATAGTTATTAATCATTTAGCGAAAGAGGAATGGTTTCCAGTTTGGTTTTGTCATTTGTGTCATTTTTGTAAATAAATACCTCATTGTGCACTACAGTCAACCACACAACAAGAATTCTGCAGTTCTTGCAATGTGTTTTGTACATTTATTTGTGTCTGTGTACATTGGATTGGTACCCTAACCCATCTACGCATTTGAGATGAGGATGGACATGTGAATTGTTTATTTTTGCAAATTTATTCCCACTCTTCCTTGTATGGTTTAGAAGGATTCCCTTGCAAAAGCACACATGATCACTGCTGTACATTTTGTGCTTCATACTTGTACACTGCTTTTAAACAGTTTGGGGCAGTCATGGAGAGAAAAAGAGAAGTGCGCATTAGTACAACTTTGCCTCACCATCTGTACAAAAGCACCATTTCATTGATTATTACTGTAATTGTACAGTTACATAAACACAGTATCTCTGTAGTTATACTCCAGAAACATGTACATAAACATACTCTTTGGATGTTTAAAAAAAACATGTATGATAACATCACCATTTTTTTCTCAACTACTTTATGAGTAGTAGTTTATAATGAGCAATGAATTTGTACATACAATAGGCCTCATGTACTAATGTTTCCCAAAGGTGTGAGAACATCTTTCAAGCATATATAACATAGAGATCTTTAAATAAAAAGATTATGATAGTTAATGATGTTAATGTCATTAGTCTAACCTTGGGTCTTGACACGAGCTGATGCCTGCATGAGATCGGCAGTCTTGCTGAAGATGACAAGCCGGCCACCTTAAGGTAATCACTTTTAAGCCGCCTTTCCCCTGGGGTTCCTCTTCTGTTATTTATGACTTTGTTTTCTTCTGCTGTTGCTGCTGTTGTTGCCGCTGCTGCTGCTGCTGTTATTTCTGCTGTGATACGGGTTCTGCTGTGATGTGCAGAACATTGCGGTAAGGAACGGTGTTGCTGAGAGGAGTGACTCCCCGTCCTTCCTGTCTTTCTTTGTCCACCATCTGCACGCACCCTGACCCGTAACGAAACCCAAGCTCCGTTTGTGTTTGGAAGATCCCGTGTTTGCTACCTAGCATTTTGAGAATTTTCCTCTCACGTCCACTCCCCTCTCCCCTGCCGGGACTTGGGTAGAGCTGTGGGGTGGCAATGTAGTTGTTTTTGATTTTGTTAATGTTGACTATTGTACCTGCAAGCGCTGTTGGTTCTTTAGTCCTTTTATAGCCTCTGTCAGACCTCTTTGTGTATTGCTTGTTTGTTTGCTTTTTGTTTCACCAAATGCTTTTATGGATTTGTTTGCACTATGCTTGAGTAATGTATGGCTTTTTTGTTGTGTGAACTTGAGTTGATTTATTTTTTCTTTCTTTTTTTATGAAGTTGACTGTAGCTTGTGTGTGTTTCAGACATTTTTATTGTATGCCATTTGGTTGAGAGTTGTGGCAATCCAAAAAGTTTTTTCATTATCTTGAAACCACAAGACTGGTGATTCTCTCTAGGGACGGAAATTTTGTTTTGCCGTCCCGTGATGAACCCATTTTAACGACACTAGAAGAGTGGCCAATACTTAAGCCCCTCCTCATCTAGCATGCCACACACGCACACACACACACA
>BOPN01001058.1:200495-202995 GCA_017312705.2 Penaeus japonicus
TCGCCTCGCCCTTACGACAACGGGTTTTATGACCTTATTCCGTCCCTCGTGCGCCGTCCTTACAAGTTCCTGAAGCATTAGACCCGTTACTAAGAAACAGATAAGGGAGGAATGTGTGAGATAGGTCCTTCGACAGGCGGGTCCGACCCCTCAGTCTGGGTCGTCGTCAAAGGGGCGTCGGATAATGCTTAGGTAACAGACTTAGAAAATCGTCATGCCCTCGACAAACGTCTTCAAAACGTTTTCAAGGCGTGAGGGTAATTGGCATGACCCGGGCCCAGAGCCGAGCACGTGCTGCCCCCGACCACAAGGGTGAGCTAACACTTGACTCTGCCCTCACACTTGCACTCCAAGCGACGGAGAGAGAAAGAGACGGGGGGGGGGGGATTAGAGGTTAGTACAAGTGGTGCGGGGAACGTGCCCCTTTCTGGGTTTATGACAGGGATAGAAGAAAGAGACGATGAAGAGCGAGTTATAGCTAGGTAGGTGGGCTCAGAGAGAAAGAGAGAGAGAGAAAGAAAGATAGATAGAGAGAGAGAGAGAGAGAGAGAGAGAGAGAGAGAGAGAGAGAGAGAGAGAGAGAGAGAGAGAGAGAGAGAGAGAGAGAGAGAGAGAGAGAGAGAGAGAGAGAGAGAGAGAAAGAAAGAAAGATAGATAGCTAGATAAGAGAGAGAGAGAGAGAGAGAGAGAGAGAGAGAGAGAGAGAGAGAGAGAGAGAGAGAGAGAAATAGAACGAAATGAAACAAAAAGGATCTAAATATATAACAGGACGATAGAGTGAGAAAAACATACATCAAAAATGGTGAAAATTACCCCATCAAATATCAGCCAGTTAGTTACCCACGAAATATATCAACCAAAAGAAACCCCCAAATGAATAGAGACACCAATCTTTCCATAAAAAGTAATAGGGTGGTCGGGCGAAATGGTTATCACGGACGTGTCAAAGAGGAACGGACGTGTAAAGTCAATACACAGAAAAAATACCATACAAGCTAACCTTGGCCATGGAAAGGTCAGGAAGCAAGGCGAGGGTATCCTTAGGCCTCAGAGGCATACGGTATATCAGCTTCTAGGCTAGGCTTAGGTGAGGTTAGGCTAAGTTAGGTTAGGGTAATATATGTTTATGTTTGGTTAGGTTAGGTTAAGATATGTTTATGTTTGGTTAGGTTAGGTTGATGGTTGGTTAGGTTAGGTTAGATTAGGTTTAGGTTTGTTTAGGTGAAATTAATGAACATTACTTGAGTTACAGTTGGAATATAGACATTATATCTCGAGGTATCGCTAAAAGGTCCGTTATATTGTTAAATGGACTTCGTATTCCCTTCATAAGATCTGAAAATAGGGCAAAAGTCTTTAGTAGTGAAATATCCCTCGTTTTTAATGTATGAATTCTTATCCCCTATCGGTACATATATCATGCGGTATTCGGGCCGCTTACGACACGAAAACAATTCGAAAATCGAAAAAAAATAACGATAGATACATTCGCAACTCATACCATCGCAAGAAACAAAACATGCGTGTCTCCTTCAGAAAGACCCGATTTACTTCACGCCCATCCGCGCTGTCGCCTCGTGGGAGTTTAAGAAATAGCGCTTCTTAAAGCCTTCCGAAACAGCCCGAGGGTCTTCGTCAAATGATTGCGATTTGCTGAAACGGAAGTGAATGTTCAACAGTACTCACAGCCAGCCGTTAGGGGTCGCCATCACGCCCTCGAGGGAGCTTGGTGTTTTGCCTTCTGCGGTTAAGCCTTGTGATTCATATGATCTAATGCACCTTCCTTGAGACCATCTCCTATATCAGTTCAGTAAGTGCATGAGCGTTGCATGACGCCGCTCGTTCAACCTTTAGTTCTTCCTTTTTCTTTTTTCTTTCTCTCTCTTTTCCCCCCCCCCCATTTTTGGAAATTGTTTTTTCGACTTGATTTCTAGTCTCCCGCTGCAACCTTCCGTGGAATATCATATCCTATATAACTTTATTGCTGGATATAATCTCCGATAGCATGTTGTTCCTTCAGCCAACGGTTTCGAGACTCATTACTTTCTGGCGTGACCTTCGTAATTGTGGGGCTTCGCTTCCTTGCTCGACTGCCCCCTAATTCTGGCTAAACTTTTTCATCCTTATCCACGCCAATTATTGTTCGCTTTCCTTCCCTTCTCCTCTATAATCCGTTTGTGACTTCCCCTCTATCTTTCTCTCTCTTTTCTCTCTCTCTCTCTCTCTCTCTCTCTCTCTCTCTCTCTCTCTCTCTCTCTCTCTCTCTCTCTCTCTCTCTCTCTCTCTCTCTCTCCGCCATTTACATTCTTCCTCGAAATATTACGAGAATCTTATTTGTTCTTCTTTCCTCATAAAGTAATCCCCCCCCCCCATTCCCATTTCAAGTCCCCATCTCTCCCCTCATGGTAACAGGACTTACACACACCACCTTACATACACACGCTGCCTACCCACCTACCCCCATGCACGACCCCTCACCAACCCCCTCCCTCCCTCCCTC
>BOPN01001058.1:207995-212995 GCA_017312705.2 Penaeus japonicus
CGTACCAGTGTCCCCATTGTGATAAGAAATTCTCCCAACACGGGCAGCTCGTAATACATATCAGACGCCACACAGGTGAAAAGCCTTACGTGTGTCCTCACTGCAACAAAGGTTTCACATGTTCCAAGGTGCTCAAAATCCACGTGCGGACACACACGGGCGAGAAGCCCTTCCAGTGCGAGTACTGCCACAAGGGCTTCGCCGCCTACGCCAACCTGGTCGTGCACCGCAGGATTCACACTCGGGAGCGGCCGTACGCGTGCCACCTGTGCGGCCGCGCCTTCGAGCACTCGGGCAACCTCAGCCGCCACGTCCGCGTCCACCGCGTGGACAACGGCGTGCGCTGCATCCCGTGCGGCCAGGTGTTCTCGTGCGAGCAGGACCTGGTGGCGCACACGGCGCACCACCACCCGAACGAGCACACGCGCGAGGACGAGGTGGACGTGGATGGCCCGTCGCCGCCCGAGCCCACCACCATCAACCTCCAGGATCTGGAGCAGTTCCAGCCGCCGCACGGCTACCAGAGCGTCCCGCCGCCCACATGCGAGCCGCAGCTCACCATCCTGACGCCCCTCGCCCCCTCCCCGCCCACCGAGACGGTCCTCCCGCAGCCCTCGGAAGTCGAAGAGGAGGCGGGCGAGACGAGGAACTGCGTCACCCTGAGTGACTCCGAGGACTCGGGTCGCGAGTCGGGCGGCAGCACCGGGTACGCGACGTCCCCCGACCAGACGTTCGACCGCCAGGCGCACCAGTCTCCGGAGACGACCCTCAAGACGGAAGTCCCCGACCCCGCGGCGCCGGACGCCAAGCCCTCCAGCTGCCTCATCTCCACCACGACCCACCGGGACGGCGTGAGGGAGACGCTGGCCACCACCCTGGCCAGCGCCGCACCCTCGCCCGCGCCGCACATCAGGATGCCGCCCAAGAAGCAGCAGTATCCGGGCGGCGGTCGCACGCCCCTCAGTGTCCTGCGGGCGGCGCTCTCCACGCAGCGCCCGAACCCCTCCATTGCTCAGTCCTCCGCCCACACCTCGTCTCTTGCAGCGCAGCCTGCTTCGTCGATGGCGCCGCCGCCTCCATTGTCGACGGCGTCTCCCCCCACCTCCTCCCTGGCGCCCCTGCCCATGGCGCCCCCGCCTCCCCTACCCATGGCTCCGCCGCCCACCTCCTCGATGGCACCGCCGCCCATCTCGACAATGGCGCCGCCGCCGACCTCCTCCATGCCCCCCCTGGCGGCCCGCTTGGTCCCGCCGACGGTCACGGTGCCCTCCGAGGCCAGCTTTCCGCCTGAGCCCAGCGGCCAGAACTCCCCTCACCTCAACCTCCACCAGCTGTCCCTGGGCCACCAATCCTCGGGGCACGCCACGCCCGTCGGCCTCGGCGCGGCGCCCTTCCCCCGCCCGTGCCCTTCCGACGGCGAAGTGCACGGCGGGGAAGCTGCGGCGACAGAGCGCCTCTCGCCCCTATACCGAGCGTCGCCGCGGCCGCAGTCACCCCTTGACGGCGACTCCAACCCCCTGGACCTGTCCCGCACCCCCGGCTCTTACGGCGGCGGCTGCGGAGGGGACTCGTCGCCGCTAAACCTGTCGCAGCGACTCGCCGGATCGCAATCGGGCGGCGCTGAGTCATGCCTCGTCGGTTATGGTGGTCCAGCGGCGTCCAGCGCGACCCACCTGTTGACAGCGGCGCCCCCCCTTCCCGGCCACCTCCTGACGGCGTCCTCCTCTCGCTCCAACATCCTCAGAAGGAAGTCTGCCGACGTCGGTCACGCCGACTCCAAGAAGAACAAGTCCCGGAAGGTGGCGCCGCCGCCCCTCATCCCCATCCACACTCCCGAAGAGGCTCCTGCGCTCGCCACCTCCTCCCGCCCGCCGCCGGAAGCACTCACCCACCATCACCCATCCTCTCTACCCGCGGCGCCGCCCTCTTCCTCCGCCGGCCACCCTTATCGCGCCCACATTTCCGCCACACCCACAGCAACCCCCTCCAGCCAGGTCTCCTACGCCCCCGCCCTTTCGACCACCTCCAAGACCGCACACACGACGCCGACGAGCCTGTCCCCGCCCCTGCCCTCGTCCGCGTCCCACCTGTCCGCGATGTCCTCGAGGCTGCAGGTGCCCGTCCCTTCCCCGCGCTCCAAGCTCGAGGACCCCGACACCGACATCATCGTGGAGTCGGATCTGCCGAAGGACAAGTTCCTCTCGTCCTCCAAGCCGAACCTGTCCTCCATCTTTCCCGACTCGAGCGGCGGCTGCGGCGGCGGGATCTCGTCCTCGCCCCTCGAGAACATGCGAGAGAACATCCAGAGGTCGTTGCTGTCTCTCCTCCCGGGCGAGCACGAGGCGGCCTCCTTCAAGAGGAAGGTGGAGACGGCGCTGGTGGTGCTGGTCGGTGAGGCGCCCATGAAGCAGCTCGGATACCCGGAGAAAACGGCGGAGCAGGTTAGCATACAAGGCGTCTTGCGTCATGGGTGAGAGGGTGACAGTTGGATGAAAGAGCGAGGGAGAGGAAGAGGGAGAGAAAGAGAGAGAGAGAGAGAAAGAGAGAGAGAGAGAGAGAGAGAGAGAGAGAGAGAGAGAGAGAGAGAGAGAGAGAGAGAGAATAGGGAGGGGTATATTCCATCAAAATGTACTATTGAACATCCGATCTGAGGGAGAAGGAAAGAGAGAGAGAGAGAGAGAGAGAGAGAGAGAGAGAGAGAGAGAGAGAGAGAGAGAGAGAATGAGTAGGAGTATATTCCATCAAAATGTATTAATGAACATCTGATCTACGCTACATAGCTGATGCACTACTTAAACTAAGATGTGTAAATCAAACAGCTGAACCTCAGGAAGTTGTTAGTCTTGAAGAAAAAATAAATAACGATAATAAATCAGAAGACTATTACATCACGAGACTAATAGAATATGACATATGGCTCTTTTTCCATCCCGATTTTGTCGTCCGTTCCCTTGTATTAACACCGCCTCCTTTCTCCTTCAGGTTCTAATCACCATCCTGGACATGGCCGGCAAAGGGCCTTGTGCGGACGTGAGAGTGGACGAACTGCAGCGCCTCAAAGTCAACATGAGGAAGTTCCTCGAGTACGGCTTTCCCTCGAGGGCGAGCTGGGAGGAACTCGGCTGGAGCGGCAGGTCGATCGACAACATTATGGACAACATTATTTCGTGGATCTCTCAAAGACAGAACTCAGGGCTAAAGGGCATACACGTCGGCTTCCTTGAGAAAGGGGGAGGAATTGGAGGAGGAGGAGGAGGAGGTGGAGGAGGAGGAAAAGGAGGTAGTGGAGGAGGAGGTGGAGGAGGTAGTGGAGGAGGAGGAGGAGGAGGAAGTGGGGAAAGTGAGGATTTCAAACTCTCCGGCACTGCCCTGAAGGCGTCGTAGCTTCAGGGGGATGAATAACGAGTGAAATCTCTCCCTTTCTCGCCTGTGAATATCGTGTACAAATATTTATTTATTTATTTGCATTGTACAAATATACGTGAAAACATTTTTGTATGATTTTCTTTTCCCATTGCCTTTGGGGAGACTTGGCGTATGAAAGATCACCAGGGAACAAAATTGAAAATAATATTGACTGAAAAATATTCATACAATGATCATATAGAATATTTTTTTCATAATGAAATTCAAAATCTTTCTATATTAGAAATACTATCATTCCTCTCATCGTAGAAAGAACATAATTTCATCGCAATATCTGTTACGTTTTCCTAACTTTATAAAAATCCTAAAAAAATAAATAAATAAATAAATAAATAAAAAGACAAAGAAAGGTAAGAGAAACCTAGGAAAAAGGATAATGGTCATAAAATGTCAACAATTGAATAATTACCTGAAGAGTAATCCCCTCATTATTAATTTTCCTTTCTCTTATTTCCTATTTTCATTTCCTTTGTCTGAAACACCAAGACAATACATGCTGTAGCCACATGCTGACGTAAACTGTGATAATTATAGAAATAAAAACTATGACAATAATGACAGTAATAATACTAAAAATAATGACAATTGTAATGTCAGTGATGATGGTGATATAACAATGATAATAATGATAATGATGAGAATAATGATACTGAGGATAATAATTAAAACAATGATAATAATAAATAATAATGATAAAACAATAATGATGATAACAATAATAATAGTAGTAATGATAATAATGATAATGATAATCATAATAATAATATAAATAATGATGATGATAATGAGGATGGTGATGATGTTGTCATGATACTATAACAGCAATAGTATCATTAAGTTATTATATAACTGTTATCACGATAATAGCGCCAATTGTAATAATGATAAAAATGGCCAAACTAATATGAAAGATAAAGGTTATAATTACAATGATGATAACGATGGTAATAACTTCAAGAATTATGATAAGAATGAAAATAACAACTGTAAAATAATCATTATTATTGCTGTTATCATTTTGGATTTAAAGCAGTAATTATTTAGTGATATAAATAATAACTGCATAATAATAAATGAATAATATAAATAATAATAAATAATTACAATTATCTTATAAACAAGATGATAAAACCAAAATACATGATAATAAAAATATGATAAATATAACAAGACTAAGAGGAATAATATGACACATATACATAGATACATTCATCACAGATACATTCATATCTATAAATGTATGGAGAGAGTGTTATACTCCAGTGAACACTTGGCGAATTATAACATATAAAAGTTTTGAACTGACATTAAACTCATGGAAATGCTTCGACTCCCCTCAACCGCCGCCATTTTGAAACTTTTTAGGCCTAATTGGAGCCCAGAAAAAGATTCACTTTGTACAACGATCACTTCTCGGTCTAAAAACTCTTGGCTTCCTGTTTATAAGACGAAAGTCCTATATGTTGGCATCCTTTATAGTGTGGCCACGTCGCCTTTTCATATTTTGGGATTCGTTCGTTATATGCGAATGCACGTGGCAGTAAAGAGGAAGGATTTGTAAGAAAAAAGATGAA
>BOPN01001058.1:237995-240495 GCA_017312705.2 Penaeus japonicus
AAGCAGGATAACCGCCCTGCTCCCCGCTGGAATCAAGGGAATGAAGAGGACCGACTGGGAATTCCAAATGGAATATAATTCCAGAAACAAGGAATTTGGACTAAAATGCTCCCACTGCGGTGGAGAGAAGTCTGGTGATGTTGTGGATTAGGTTGGCGTGGAAGAGGAAATTCGATTTGCGTTGCAATGACAAAAGTTTTTTTTTTGTTTTGGTTTTGTTTTCTTGTGTGTCCTTTCCTTTATAGGTTCTAAAACCATATTTTTACTTATACACACTCATGTATGGTACACGAATATTCACAGGTGACTTTGTGTACGTATGTGTGCGTCTGTGTGTAAACATACACACACACATAGGTGTGTGTGTGTGTGTGTGTGTGTGTGTGTGTGTGTGTGTGTACGGACCCAATGACCTCCATGATCGCTGAGGATAGTTCCCTACGCACTGTGACGATGGTAGTCTTATATTTCCTCTATGCGGATGTTATCATCATTTCATGAGTTACTTACTGATTGTCATATTCCCCCATACACCCACACACCACATACTCACACACACACACACACACATGGAAACACCCACAAACTCATAACATGCAAAAACACACACACACACACACATTTACAAACACAAACACACACACACAAACACAGGCACAAAAAAACACACACAAAAACACCTACCTACTCGTATATGAATAAATACTTGACTGCCCCCCCCCCAAAAAAAAAACGCCACGGAAAGGGGGAAAAACGCCCCCCCAAGAAATCTCTCCTCGTCTCGTCCTGATTTCCCAGAATTCCATTTTCCTTCCCTAGCCATATGATTTCCAGGCGACATATCCTCCATATTCTCTTATATATCTTACATATCTCTTATATATATACATATCTCTTATATATCTTACATATCTCTTATACATATACACATATCTCTTATATATCTTAGATATCCTAGCCATATGATTTCCAGGGGACATATCCCCCCCCCCCGCCCATCTCTCTCCCTACAGGTGGAAACTCAATGACTTTTCCTCCCCTCTTTTGGGTGTTGCGCACCGACTAATTTCCCCCCTTGACTCGTAAATTTCCCCCACTAATGTCGCGTAATGGGTATCTTCACATCCCCGAACATTTCCCTAAACCTTGATGACAGTGGGACATATGAGAGATCAGGGTGTAATCTTACTTCGGGGTGGGGGGGGGGGAGCGGAGGAGGGTGGGTGGTTGGGGGGTGGGTGGGAGGGGGTGGGGGGGTATTATCTAAGGGTTGAAGGGTCATTGTTTGTCCCTTGATTAGACCCGAGGGTGACTGGACTCCTCTCTGGATATGTACTCTCTTGTCGGGTCGTTTGCTTGTCTGTCTTTTTATTCCTTGTCTTGTCTGTCTGTCTGGCTGTCTGTTTCTGTTTCGAGGTTTTTTTACTGTTTCTCTTTCTCTTCTTTCTTTTTTTCTTTCTCTTTTTTTCTCTCTCTCTCTTTCTTTCTCTCTCTCTCTTTCTTTCTCTCTCTTTCTCTCTCTCTCTCTCTCTCTCTCTCTCTCTCTCTCTCTCTCTCTCTCTCTCTCTCTCTCTCTCTCTCCCCCCTCTCTCTCTCTCTCTCTCTCTCTCTCTCTCTCTCTCTCTCTCTCTCTCTCTCTCTCTCTCTCTCTCTACTGATCTATTTGTCTATAACCTCTCTCTCTCACTCTCTACTTCTCTTTCTCCACTCTCCCTTTCTCACTCTCCAGTAAGAGAAATTACATTTGACGTAAAGAAAATCCTGGTAGAATAGAAAGTGTCTAGAATAATTAAGAATAAAGATATTATGAATAGGAAAAAAAATCGAAATCCTAAAAACAGCCGGAAATTTGTTATGAGTTAGAAAGAAAGAGAGAAGAGAGAAAAAAAAAGAACCTAACTGCCGCTCTGCCGAGTCAACATCCTCCCCCATCCCTCTCCTCCTCCCCCTCCCCCTCTCTCTTGTACACACACTCCCTCGTCCTTTGCTTGATCAGCCATTTGTTAACTCTATAATAACGGGTTCATGCTCACACACACACACGCACACACACACACACACAGTCACACACACATAAACCTTAGAAAAAACAAAAAAACAACAACAACAACAACAACAGAACACACAATAAACACCAACTACCTCAATATTTTCCCCTTCATTCATTCCTAGAATTTTTTTCTTCTTATCTTTTATCTAATTTTTTTTTATTTACATAAAAGTCTAACGAAGAATCAAGAAGAAACCCGTTGATACCATAATACCGACGCGGTGTCAGTGCTTTCCCTGCATTGTGACTCCGCTGTCCTGTCTTCGGAGAACAGCCATTGACTTCATAAGACGCACGTCATCGCTGACATCAATGCATTTGTCACACCTCGTCTCTGTTGCTGTCGGGTTGCTGCATGCAATGGACCGAGCGGTTGGGGATGGATTGGCAGATATGTAGAGAGATGGGTGGATAGGCAGGTAGGTGGATAGATGGATGGATAGACAGGTA
>BOPN01001058.1:330495-332019 GCA_017312705.2 Penaeus japonicus
TTGATTTTGCGAGAATAAATATAAACTTCATGTTTGCTGGAAATCTGAGAGATCAGGTCGGATTGTATGCTTTTAATAACTTGCATAGCGTAAAATTTCATAGTAAATTATGAGAAACGAAGCCGAAACGTTTTGACACGGGGCGAAAACGGTCAGAAAAGCGGCTGGTTTTTGTGCGCACGAGACTGGGTCACCGCGAAGGGGTTGAGACCATAGTCCGGCGCGAGGATCAGTACCGCCAGCGCTCCGGCGCCGGGCGGATCTCCGGGTCGACAGTGAGTCCTCGCCGACCTGCGCTCGACTCGACTCGGCTCGACCTTCGCTACACCGCTAAAAGGATCCTGGAGCAGATTCGTGGATACCTTTATCACATATGGATTAATTATGCTGCTGTAACGGAGTTTGTAAGAAGAAGGATTGCTACTAAACGCAAGAGGACGAAGTCTGTCGAAAATGAAAAATTCTACAGAGTTTATGGTGCAGTGC
The DNA here is from genome assembly GCA_017312705.2 of Penaeus japonicus. Lineage (NCBI taxonomy): Eukaryota > Metazoa > Arthropoda > Malacostraca > Decapoda > Penaeidae > Penaeus > Penaeus japonicus. Next base: position 330,982 of record BOPN01001058.1, read on the forward strand.
ATGCTTTTCCCAGTGAATTCAGAGAATACTAAAGTGATCCAGTCGAAAGATAATGCAGAATGATTGGTGACAAGCAATATGAAAAAAAAAATCTATATATATTCATACATCCACATTACCCGCAGAACATACGTATCCAGTGACCATGTATCGGTGCAAACAAATTACACAGTGAGAATGTGCCTCTGTGCTGTAAGTGTACAACCCCCCCCCCCCCCCCCCCCCCCCTCCCACTTCGGAAAATCACACTAATCACGGCCGAGCGAGGCCCACAAAGCCATCCAAAGAGAACGCACGCTCATCAACCGAACGCCATATGGTTGAGATCATCTCCAACATCAGCTGGTCTTGGGTTCCGTCAGCTGTTTCTACATCTTCTCTCGCGTGACGTTATCGGCCCGGACTCCGTGTCCGAAGATCTCTACACGGACTTTTGTGCTTCCTTTTTGCTTCCTACTGGCTTTTCCTTTTGGATCCTATTTATGCTCGGTTCCTATGTGCTTCCTTCCTATTCCAGATTTGCTTCTTATTCGCTGCCTACTTACGAGAGAAAATATTATTTCCAGAATCTCGGATTTTTTACCTATTTTTCGAAGCCTGTTTGTTTTTCTGTCTTTCTTTAAGTCTATCGGTGAACTTATCATCGTATTTATACACTGCAAACTCATAAGGAATCCTTATACTGAACAAAAGTAAAAATTCTCAACTGTTGCACAAAGGCTATACACATGGGAGATTATACGTACTTCCTAGCAATTGACAAAGATTCAAAACATGGAATTTATGTAACATTTGTAACTTATTCTCCACATGTATCTCAATCTCCTTTAAAACATGGCGTTCATCAACACATAATATGAGTCATCTGAAGGTAGAGGGTAACCATTAAAGTTCTTGTGGTAATATTTTCTTATTCAAACTATAATAATCAGTAAAACGTACAGTAAAATATGAAACAGTGTTTTATGCTAATAGTAATATGATTTTATACATACACATAATGACAGAGTATGTGTGAGTGTATGTGTGTGTATATAT
>BOPN01001058.1:354595-356018 GCA_017312705.2 Penaeus japonicus
TTGAGCCACGCAAAAGGAAGGACCAAGCCTATGATCGCCCTTTCTCAAGGTCTCACCGTTAGGCTTAGGCAACCTGTGACATCCAGCGACATCTGGTTAGGGGCATTCACCTCCAGTTTCCCTGAGGGCTTCAGGGAGATTTTGAGAGTTAAGGGTCCTTTAATGTGTAGGTAGAATGTAGGGTATTATGTCATCGGATGATTTACGGGCCAAGTAGAGTGAGATAGAGAGTAAGAGAGAGAGAGAGAGAGAGAGAGAGAGAGAGAGAGAGAGAGAGAGAGAGAGAGAGAGAGAGAGAGAGGGGTGGGGGGTGAAGGAGGGAGAAAGAAAGGGAAATAGGGGGAAAAGAGAGAGAGATTTGGGGGGGGGGTGAGGGAGGGAGAAAGGAAGGGAAGGAGGGGGAAAAGAGAGAGAGAGAGAGAGAGAGAGAGAGAGAGAAAGATACCGTTCTTGGAATGAAACTTGTATATGCACTTATACATATATACCGCCATATACCAACAGAATCAAAGGCCAGTTAGGGTGAGTTAGAGAGATGGAGAGAATATGTATGTTATCTTTATTTTAATTTGCATATACCCCGATGTACGTTCCATATATCACCAAGTTATGTAAATTCTAGGGAGGTAGAGTTAGAAAAAAAAGAACTGTTATCACAATTACATATATTGTTTATCATCGAATAACTTAGTAACTAGGTTAGGTGACCTTGTTTTTAAAGCACATGCGTAAGGAAAGAGGGGAAAATGTACCATTATCAAAATAATATTTATTTCTGAAAGCTGATTCAGATACATATTTATTCGATTATTGTATGGGGAAACATTTCTGTTATCTATCATGATTATAATTACTGCAATAAATTCTAAATTGTCGCTCAAAATTATCAACATTTTAAAATTTACTGTCCATTTTTATTTCTGAACGCAAATCCTTCTTGAGCAAAAGACGACACTTCAATGCCACTCTGTAGTGTCATACAGCCGTATCATATGCCAATGTCATGCACCAATGACATGCACAAGTATCATGCATCAACCTCACGTACCTCAGCCCCAGCGTCATGTTATAGCGTCATGCAAAAGTCACTAGAATGAAAGGCTAAACCACCCTAGCAACCGAGAAACACGTTTAAAGATCAGTAACGAGATAACTATCTAAGTGTGTGGGCTCATGCGACCTCTCTCTTGGTCATGTCTTAGGCTCAAGACCCGCGGTCATTTCCACACTTTCGGACAGTTAGCGAGGTCCTTCGTTCAGAGTCTACCCTTTCAATACCTCTTTTTCATATATTGATGGACAGGGAGATATATATACATATTTACATGCACAATTACATAAAGTGATATATAGGTATGTCAATCTATATATCTATCTATATACATACATATAGTGTATATATATATATATATATATATATATA